>VVHJ01000335.1:0-22019 GCA_015107715.1 Tylochromis polylepis | reverse complement strand
ACTACCTATACCCCCCCCCCCCCCCCCCCCATCATCATTTCCATTTATAAAACACCAAGACAGCAACAGCGGGAAAAAAGAAACTTGAAGCTTTAAGCTTCACAGCAGGACAAGTGTATGCCTGCACCTGATTAGTCAATAGCATAATGGCATTAGTAAATAGCATCAAAACCGAGTGCATTAAGTGAACTAAAAATACAGTATAAGACTTTCTCAAGTGCAGCACCACAATTAACCACCAGGGGGATGAAGCTATTCTGCAAATCAAGCAAACATGATTTTTTTCTTTTCTTACCTGCTGATGAGATCTTCTCCTTGTTTGTTTTAATAAATAAAAGCATTTTTAGCATTGTAATTGTATTTTGCAGTTTGTTTTTGATTTTGACATCTCCTGTTGTCTTTAATGGCAGAGTGGAAGAGAAATGTCACGAGGGTTGGTGGGGCAGTCCAATGTGTGGACCGTGTAACTGTGATACAAGCAGAGGATTTCACAAAAACTGCAACAAGACCACCGGGGAGTGCCGCTGCAAGGTAAATACGTACATAATAAGAGAGATTTTACAAATATTATGGTGTTTCTTCTTGAAGGAGGTTTTTAGCTCATATTAACAGCGAGTTCATGTAATATTCAAAGTCTCAAAATCTCCTCCCAGCTCAGTGATGTGTGCCTTCTCTCCCGAACTTCCTGCAGGATAATCACTATCGTCCAGAGGGTGAGGACACTTGCTACCCCTGCGACTGTTTCCCTATGGGCTCTGAGTCTCGAACCTGCGATCCCGTCACTGGACAGTGTCCCTGCAAGGGAGGAGTTATCGGTCGTCAGTGCAACCAGTGCGATAATCCCTTCGCTGAAGTCACTCCCACTGGATGTGAAGGTATGCGAAAGAAATATTTGAGAAGGTTAGCAATATCACTGATTAATTAGCCTCGATAAAAGAGTACGCTTCAACTTCTGTGAATAAGGATTAAAAATTAATAATTCAACATACAATATAGATAGACATTTATTGAGTCCCATAGAAGCCCATGAATAATTAACTGTGTATGAAAAGGGACGCCATGAAGGTCAGATCAGAATAAATAAAGGGGACAGTAATAAAAGGTCATTTCAAAAGTCGGGTGCATTCTAACTCTAGCTGTTCTCGGTTCACAAACCGGGTCCGGATGAATCAACAAAGCGTCAAAAAGAGACAAATAGTGTCTCTCACATCTGCTGGTGCTGCAGTCGAGCTAACTTTGCATCTTTGTCACCACCCAGTCAAGCAGAAGAGGCAAATCTGGCTCAGTGGCTAACTTGGCACCGGTACTGCACACACACAATACATTAGAGATGAACAGAAGACAAAGCCACAAAGTCTCCCAACAGAAAATGAATGTCAGTGTGCTTACTGTTTGACCTAATAGGAAGCCTTTCGGAGGCTGAGAACGTGTTTGGACTTTTAAAGGACATGAAACCCTAATCCATTGTCAGAGTATTGTGGTTTAGCCAAAATGTTGAAGTGGATTTAATGCATTTTTTCAGATTCATAAGACTCACTAAGATGTGGCTACCTTTGATAGACCTCATGCCAGCATGTCTGTTCTGGACTAAGCACAGTTTTACAGTTAATGCAGTTTCAAAGACATTACCTTCAACCAGTCCTTATTTTAATTATTCATATTGTATTGAATGAAGAAGCTTGGAATAAGTACACCGGCCAAGTTATGTATCATAGCTTGTGCAAGCCTGCAAGTCCAAATCTGGTTTGTCCTGGCTGTCAAATATGCTGAAATGAATTATGTCTTGCAGGTTGTGCAACAGCCCTGCAGGATTAATTTGGTTGAATTTCGCTGTTTTTTCTGTCTGGCTGTTTTATAAGGTGGTTAAAACGGATCAGCCAGGTTGCTTTTTAAAGTGGAAACACAGCGGATGGTTGCCTTTTAAAGTGATGCTTTTTTTGTTTGTTTGTTTTTCTGATTGAACTTCAGTTTATGATTCGTTTTTTTGCAGGCCCAGTTTAAGCATCATATCACATTCAATGTAAAAAGTATTTACTGTGTTTTTAAGCTTTACCCTCCTGTCCACAGTGGTGTATGAGGGCTGCCCAAAGGCCTTTGATTCTGGCATCTGGTGGCCCAAGACAAAATTTGGACGCCCTGCTGCTATGAAATGTCCTGAAGGATCTTTTGGTGAGTACTTTTAAAACAGGCTTTGCTCCACTTTTAGGCCACTTGTGGTAAGCTTTATATCAAAGCCAGTAACTAATACAAGTTTAGGTTTGATACCCTTGAGCTGAGACAAGCTACCTGGAATATTCTGTTTCTAATCTTTCTGCTGAGCTAAACTAGCTGCTTGCTTTAAAAAAAGAAAACATGCTAAGCTCTGTGGTAAATTACTCCCAGATTTGACTGAACTACATGGGCAGCACACTTTCTTTCACTCTCCAAGGTTTAACAACACAGCAATAAAGCACTCTGATTGGTTCGTGAATCCAAAGGAGCTTTTTAACCAGCCAATCATGTAGAGGTTTGTGTGTAAAGCCTGTTAGAAAAACATCAGGTACATTAAGAGCTGATGGTGATACAATTCCTCTTGCTCACTATTTGTGTGTATGAGAAAGGTGAGCTCAAGAGTCAAGGTCACTGACCTCTCCCAGTAAAACGTTGCCTCTTTCCTGGTTACTCTCTTGGTAACTGAAGTCACCATGGTGCCCTTTTTGTTGTCTCCCAGCACTCGATAGGGAATCTATTGGTGAGCATTGCTCAGTGCCCTCCTTTAGCTCCAAGTGGCAGGCATTTCTTCCTTTGCAGCAGTGAGACTTTCCTGAACACCACCTGATTGTAAAAACTTGGTGTAGTTTTACATCTAAAGCACTGAGACAGGAAAGAAGGGTCTTACATTCATCAGGTATTTAACTGCTGCACATCTTCAGAACAGTTCTGATCATGATCTGATTGGAGTTTTTGTTGTGCACGATGTGCCTTTTTTAAATTTATTTGTATCCTTACTATACGACTACTTACTACTACTTACTAGCCCTCTGCTTTACTGTGCTATATTTTAATCAGTCAAATCTTTCTTACTTGACAAAGTCAAGTAACTAAGAAATAAATGTCTGGTAATTCGCTGTTGAAAAAAGAATGTTATAATTAATTATAAGCATTAATGTATTTTAAATTATTTAATTTATATGAAGTGAGACACTTTGAGTTATTCCTTTTAAATTTATATGTTCTCAATAATTTTCCCATTGTGTTGCTATGTTTATTTTCCACATTTTTTAAATTTTATTTTAACATGTTGTAATATTTATTTATTCTTCATTGTATAAGTGAGGAGGCTGTCATTCCAAGTCTATTGTGAAGTCAGTTTTTCCCTGTTGTCTGATTGGATACCATAAGGAATAGTTGCCTCCAGTTAGCCTGCAGCTAATCTATTAAAAAAAATACAAACAAATTAAAATTAGAAACAAATATTGAATAATTAAACAGAAAATGAAAAAGCAAGACAGAACTATATAATTATATAACTATATCTCATAAAAAACTAAACTTTTTTATCTAACATTTTAAACATTAACTAATGTCTGCGTTCATTTTCAGTATTAACTTTGATGCATTTACTGGCATATACATTTATTCATGTACTTGTGGGTTTTTTGGGGGGTTTTTTGTTTGTTTTTTTAAATAATTTTGGCAGTTTTGGTCCTCCGCAGTAATAGATAACATGCAGCTCGTATCCAATTCCATGTGAGTCAAAAGTATATTAAGATAATAAAACTGGTTTAGGCAACAATTAAAAGGTTGTAGTAGTTGAGATAAGAAATAAATTATTTAAAAAAAAACCCCCAACATAAATAGACAAACATGTAATAAAACATCAATCTCTAAGTATGCTTGAAAATATGTGATCATAGTAGAACAGTCAAATGTTTAAAATAACAAGTTTATTTTAGGCACATAAAAAAAAACATGTTATGTACATTATTCTGACATCATAGCACCTACAATTTTTAGCGCCTTTTTGCAAATTTTTACCTCTGTTTTTCCTTTAGACACAAAAAAAACATGCAAAATCTCTAATTACGCACTTCCACACATGAATAATTTTATGCTATAGTGTAGAATTTTTGTGTTCTCTTCATGTCTTGGAAACAATTGTGAGGAAACTGATTTCCATGTCCTCTGTTTTTTTATTTTATTTGTTCTTTTCCAGGCACTGCCATCCGCCACTGTAGCGATGAGAAGGGCTGGCTGGCACCTGAGCTCTTCAACTGCACCACCGTCGCCTTCACACATCTCAAAAAACTGGTGAATAAAAGGCAGAAATAAGAGGGAATGCAGACTGAACCTGAACCTGATACATAACCTGTGACGTTTCGTCAAACCCAAGGAGTTTTTCCCCACCTTGACCTGCCTATTCTCCCTCTCTTTTCATCCTCCACCCTCTTCTTCTAGAATGAAGATCTCCGCCGCAACAGTTCAAGGATGGACAGCGAACACTCCAAGACCATTGTGCGTTTGCTTCAAAGCGCCACCAATAACACGTCACATTACTACGGCAATGACGTGAAGATGGCCGCCCAGCTTCTGAATTACGTCCTGCAGTATGAAAGCCGCCAGGCAGGATTTGATCTCACCGCCATGAAGGATGCAGAGTTTAATGAGGTAGCCTTATGGACTTAATTATTATAAAAATATATATGCACTGGGAACAATGGTGGCATGCTGCCCTCCACTGGTTGATGCTCACTGGGTGAACAACTTTATCCATTACTGCTTTTATTCATATATATAAATTGCTTTTCCAATCATAGCTTGTCAATTTGTGATATTTACAGAACTTGGTGCGAGCAGGCAGCGCCATACTGGATCCCAACACCAAGGAGCACTGGGACCAAATCCAGAGGACAGAAAGTGGGACTGCGCATTTGCTTCGCAACTTTGAGGACTACGCGAGCACGCTGGCACAGAATGTCCGGAAAACCTACCTGAAACCCTTCACCATCGTCACTGAAAACATGAGTGAGTCTCCAAACTATAATTGAATTGTGCTTCACCTGCAGGAAAAAATGATAACACAAGTCTTTGCCGTGGTCTCCTCCTGTGTATTTCAGTTCTAACTGTGGACTACTTGGATGTGTCAAACCCAGAGAGGGCAACATTTCCTCGCTTCCAGGAAATCCAGGAGGCCTACCCCAAAGAGCTTGGCTCTTCTGTCCGCTTCCCACAGTTTAATATCGGTACTCAGGGAAACAAAGGTGGGAACGATGCCTGAATCAGACCACAAGGACCGTTTTTTTTTTCTGCTTTTAAAGCTTCATCTTCTTTCTTTGTGACATCAGCAGAGCCCACTCCTGCCCCTCCAGCTCAGACAGAAGCTGTCCTAGAGGAGGAGGAGCACACAGTTTCAGATAGGAAACGGCGCCATCTCGAGCCACCTGCCCCTCTGCCTGTTGCTGTGGTGATAGTGTACAAGTCGCTGGGAAAGCTCCTTCCAGAAAGATACGACCCAGACCGCAGGAGTCTGAGGTAAACTGTGGCTGACCTCTGTTAATAAAATGCTATCCACTGCTATTGTGCTTAACTTCTTGCTCTGAACTAACAAATGGTGAACACAAGAAGGTGCAGGGAAAACTTTATGCTAATGTTAGTGTACAATGTGTATTTCCAGAGTCCCCAATCGTCCAGTGATCAACACAGCCATTGTGAGTGCCACGATCCACAGCGAAGGTGAGCCTCTTCCTACCGTCCTGGACCCCCCTGTCATCTTGGAGTACACCCTACTGGAGACAGAGGAGCGAACCAAACCCGTCTGTGTGTTCTGGGACCACTCAGTCGGGTGAGTTAAATTTGAAATACACTGTTGTTAAAAGCATTGTTTTCACATGGCTTTAAGTGTATACATTACTGGTCTCTCCTGTGCTTGTGTCTGTTGGTGTGTTTAGGAGCGGAGGCACAGGCGGCTGGTCCTCTAAAGGCTGCGAGGTGCTCAACAGGAACAACACCCACATTAGCTGTCAGTGTAACCACATGACCAGTTTTGCTGTGTTGATGGACATTTCCAAAAGAGAGGTAGTGCTTAAAACTTACCTTATTTCAGCTTCATTTAAGACACTTAGTGGTTGTTACTGATTACCAACTTGCTGTCTTGGAAATGCTCTTCTCAGCACGGCGATGTCCTACCTCTAAAGATCGTCACGTACACCACAGTCTCCGTGTCCCTGTTTCTCCTCCTGATCACCTTCATCCTGCTGTGCCTCTTGCGCAGGCTCCGTACCAACCTGCACGCCATCCACAGGAACCTGGTGGCAGCGCTCTTCTTCTCCGAGCTTGTCTTCCTCTTGGGCATCAACCAGACTGACAATGTGGTCAGTGCATTTGTCTCTTTACCTGCAAAAATTTTTTTTTTTATCCTGCACGGTTGTTCTCAGCCTTCTTTGTCAGATGTCCTGTAGCTCTGTCACATGAGCTTCATATGTCATATGAAAATTTCTTCATCAACAACAACCTTCATGCTAATTTAAGCTAATTATGGCAATGATTAGATTCTAGTAACTCTGCCGGGTTTGTAGTACTTCAATTACTTAGAGGTGGACATTTTAGCTAGCAGTGTTTATTAAATATTTAGATAATTAGTTATCATTTATCATTTACTCTTGGCTTACTATTGAAAAGTTATTCACTACCAGCAGTTTTTTAAAATTCTTCATTCATTACTAGGTGGTGAGTTGAACAATATAAATTTTGGTGACCGTTAAGTTGCGTAAGAACGACATACTTTGAACATGAAATGTGAAACAAACACAAACAAAGGACATAACATCGCATTTGCAGGTGGATGATAAAAATGAAAATCAAGAGACTGTCAAAAACACTTAGATGATATTAATTGCTGTTTGTGGGATAGTGTTTGTGCAATCTCAAGTTTTCTTGAGATTGTCCCACTGTTTAAGGAGGAGATAGAGTACATACAGAAATATAAACATACATACTATGGTCATTACAGTAACATTATTACTATTGATCACTTTTAGCTAACTTTTAGCTCTTAGCTAGCCATCTAAAACATGGACTTTTAGCTAGCTACGCAAACTGTATGTAGACCACATTCACATTTTGTCACGGTGTATGCATCCCCTGGTAGGCATCTTGTTTTTAAGCTAGTAAAGCATTTTTGTTGTTGTTATTAAGGTAAAAAGCCTTTACGGGCTAGCTCTGCTCAAGAATTTTGAATTTAAATATATAACAACAGTCTTTTTTTTTTCAATTTTTTTTTTTTAAAGAAAATGAATGTGTGCAATATTCTCAGACTTATGTTTTCCTCTTTAGACAGATTTGATTCAGTCAAGAAATACAAACCGTTTAACGTGCCAGAATTAAATCCGTCTTGTATTTAGCATTATTTGGCCAGCTGTTCCATTTAACTTCAGTATGTAATGGTGTGTGGCTCCATAGTGTAGGGTTTTACACATTTGCTTGACTGGATTAGTTCCAGCTGTAGATACAAATCCTCTATGAGGTTGCATTGCGTCATGAATGAGATCCAGTGTAACACAACTGAACATGTGGAGCTATTTGCTGTAGTGACACCTTGTGACAAGATAGCAGCTTAAATTAGCATATATTTAATATGAAATAATCTCAAAATACCATTGATTTATAAATTAATAAACATTCCTCTATATTCCTAAGAAAACAATCTGTTTTGATGATGGGCTTTTTCTTCTTTCCTGCAGAGTGTGATCTGCAGTGCATTGCCCTCTGTTACCCACATCTGGAAATCTTTGAACAGGAAATAGGAGACGCTGTTCATTTACTGAGATCAGCAGAAAACCTTGAGATTAAGAGTTAATAAATATTTGAAAATGTCTCTGTATAATGTTTTAGAGTATGCTGGACTGCAGGTTTGAACTTCTGAATGATGCACTGTCACATTAGAACTGATCTTTTCACTCAGGAGTGTGGATGCTCCTCTCTACCAGCCCATCACAACAGCTGCACAATCAGTTGCAAAGCCAACAAACCATGCGTGTAATTTCTTTATAGATTCCCTTCATAACTGCAGGATTTGGCAGAAAGCATTCCCAAGTGCACAGCTGCAATTTAACAACTCAAAAGAAGAAACTGCACAACCCACCTTTGTAGGGAATACTGAAGTCAACAATCAGCTAGGGTGGTTGACACACAGTAGGAATATTTATATGATTAGACTCTTGACACTCTGAATCTGGCTCATTTCTCTTTTATTTAGTTAATTGTAGTTCGCATCTGAGATGCTGGATAAAGAGCTTTCTCTCTGGTGTTTACTTTATTAGTGTATCAGAGCTTCTATGAAACCTACCATATTTGTTTTTCCTGCAGGCAGCCCTCTAACGCGGGGTTGACAAGAGCATTACAAGGCTTAATGGGCCAAGACCTACCTGAGAGTCTTTCTTTATCTGACAGATTATGTGTTGTGATTGTCGACTAATGACTGTAATGGTCAGGAATGTACTATTTACCAAACTGCTTTTCTAATATAACCTTGTGGAAGTTCATGTTAGTGAGCTGCCATTCCTGGATAAATGTTATGTGAGGATGTAGTTTAACATTAATTGAGTTTCAAGCCTTTGTTAGTCACTGATATTGCTAGTAACTACTCACAGTTCCATATACATACAGTAAAGGATCAAAAGGTATGGGATGTCTTTGAAGTCTGCTGACACACACACAAAAATCTGTGGGGCCAGTAGTGGAGACGTGCTGTGACTGGTACCTGTCTCTAAAAGCTGGCCTCAGGGTGGTAGGTCCTGGCAAAGGTTTTCCCAAAACAGCTTTAGTTTTTACTTGATAAAAATCTCAAATGTCTGTGGTACAGACAACATCATTAATCTCTTAATTGACAAGTAGAAGAAATGAGGTTTAAAAAGGGAGACATGAGGATACATTTAAAGGTGTACTTTTTTGCCCTTTAGCCAAGAGTTAGAGAAGATCATTGCCATACATGTTACACAAACCATACGTATGCTGGTTTGTGTAACAACCTGAAACACAGCGAACCTAGCTCAGCCTATAAGTAGCAACTCAAAAGGACAACTAGCACCTTAAAGCTTAACCCTTGTAAGTACAACATGTTAAATGTGAATGAGTCAGCTTTACGTAGTCTGACTAAACCAGATGTCTTAACCCAAGGCATCGGGAGATGCACTGTCAGTCCTGTAACTCCATGGAGGGTTGTAACTACCATCCCCAGCTGTCAAACAGATATACATGTGCTTCTGAAAAGTACTTTGAGTGGTAATGAATCGGGGATGAAAGCAAAGCCTGTTTAAGAGGCATAGCCCTGGTGGTTGTGCTTTATTTATGACTACCTCACACCTCATCATTCACATGACAAGACATGTCAAATCAGCCTCTTATTTCAAGGTTAGGTCCCATAAATGTATCCTGCAACAAGTGAATCAGCAGCCCCTTCACATTTCAATAAACCTACTATAAATCTAAAAGAAAAGAAGATGTCAAAATAAACACATGCACACATATATACTGCTGATCTTACAGTTGGATTTGACTGACAGAACTGGCTTGAGTATCGGTATTCATTGCTAACTGCCCTTTTCTCAACTGTGGTTACCATAAAGTACAAATGTGCACATACACCACAGCAAAAGAGAAACAAGCAAGTTTACAGGCGCCAGATAGGTTGTGGGAATTTTGTCTTTAGTCTTGTACAAATGTTCTGACTCACCGTGTTTTGACTGGGATGAGGTGGTAAAAGCACATGCTGCTTTATCTTTATGGAGTATTGTTTTGTGGAGTGGAAGCCAAGTCTGCAAGGAGATGCTTAAAAGAGAAAGTTTAATCTCTTTGGGGAGTTTTTGTATCTCTCTGATTTGGTAAGTGCTTGCTAGTGTGCGTGCAAAGTTTAGGTGTGTGTGTAGGTATACGTGCGTGCATCAGAGCAGTGGAATGCTGTCAGTGTGTGCCCAGGGCCATCGCCAGGGATGATTTATAATGCTGTCAAAGTAGTTTCTCCCTCTTTTTCTCTGATCTCCACAGTAATACAAAACATTACTAAAATACACCGTATCTCATCACTGACACGCATCATTCTTCTACTGTAGCACCAGACACACAAAATGGGAGGAGGGGAGATACAGGAATGTGGGGACAGTTTGAATCATTGCCGTGTTACGTAAACGTGGGAAGTTGTGACATAAAAACGTTTACTGTCAGTTCATGAATTTATCGCTTTTTTTGACAAATTGAATAGTTTATTGACAAGGCTTTCACGATTTTAAAAAATATTCAAAAATTTCGTTCAGAGTTTCCTGGAGCCTGAAGGTATATTTCTAGCTTGTCTGCTCAATATCCAAAGATGATCGAACAAAAATTTGATTATTTTAAAAGGCTGGAATCTTTGATATGCCATCCACTAAATGATTCCTGTACCAGGCTGTGTAACACACTGCACTGATATATAGATAGATAGATTTAACGGTACTGCTGAACATGGGAAAAATGACAACAAAGTGGCCGATACTGTGCTGTACCTAAAGATCTGGCATTCTCTTCTTTTTTTCCGTCCTATCAACTCGCAGTTTGTGTGCACCGTAATCGCCATCCTCCTCCATTACTTCTACATGTGCACCTTTGCCTGGATGTTCGTGGAGGGGCTCCATATCTACCGCATGCTGACAGAGCTGCGGAACATCAACTATGGTCACATGAGGTTCTACTACGCCATGGGCTGGGGCATACCGGCTATCATCACTGGTGAGTTACACTCACACACACACACACACACACACCGGAATAAGCAACAGTGCGACAGGAGATGGCAGATTGTCAGGGAGACTCGTGTCATGACTCGTCTTTTCTGAAAAGGCTATGATCCCCGTGGGAAGATTGTTGAACAAGACAGCAGAAGAAAGAATGAAAAGAAGATGGTTGTTATTTTGATGTTCACAGTCTGTAAAAATGAGACAAAAAGAAGGGAATAAATATAATGTATTATACACAATCTGTGTCAGATTTATTTGTTTTCCTTCATGTATCTGCATCTGTCTGATTCCTCCTTTTAGCGCCACTCTTCTGTCACTTTTATCAAATTTGATGAACAGAAAGGTGTCTCGCTTACCAGATGCTCTGCGATGTAGTGATTCTGTCAGCACTGGATGCCAGGATTATGTTTTTGGAAGGGGCGAATAGAGAAATAAAAAATATGTACGGAGGTCCAAATGTGACAAAAGTAGTGCGCGATTATGATGTGAAACTGAAAAAAATAATTCAAAGCATTTTAATGATATAAAATCAGACTAATTTGATGAAAATGTTATTTCCCTGCTGTGTTTTCGTTGTGTGTGTGTGTGTGTCTATAGGTTTGGCAGTTGGGCTCGATCCTCAGGGTTATGGAAACCCAGATTTTTGTTGGCTTTCTGTCCATGACACACTCATTTGGAGCTTTGCTGGGCCCATCTTTGTAGTCGTCCTGGTATGCCCAATATCTCTTTTAATAATAAAAGACAATAAAAAACAAAATAAAACTGGGAAAAAAATGTTTTTGTAAGGTAGACATATTGCTAATTATGGCTTATTCAGCAGTTGAGTAAAAAGAGCTTTCCATATATTTTTGGAAATGTATATTTTTATAATATATATAGTTAAAATTCTCCATATTTTCCTCTTCCCTTACAGGTGAACATAGTGATTTTTGTTCTCGCTGCCAAGGCTTCCTGTGGTCGGAGACAGAAGGCGGTAGAGAAGTCAGGAGCTATGTAGGTTCCCACATCACATTAGCCATTTCAGATACATCAAAGGATCCAGTTGCTACCTTGAGTTTGGCATTTTAAACCATTATTAAAACATTTATGTTTCCCAACGCAGTCCTGCGCTACGTATGGCCTTCCTCCTCCTGGTACTCATCAGTGCCACCTGGCTGCTTGGTCTAATGGCAGTCAACAGCGATGTAATGACTTTCCATTACCTGTTTGCTGTCTTCAGCTGTTTGCAGGTATCTGCTAACCCCACACTGATCTCTGGATGCACAGATGATCCACACACACACTTTTGAAAAAACTTCACATCTATCTGATTATTTACTCTGCTGTGTAATACACACGGTTCTTCTGCTTTCTTTTCAGGGAATCTTTATTTTCTTCTTCCACGTGGTCTTCAACAAAGAGGTGAGGAAAAACCTCAAGAACATCTTCAAAGGAAAGAAGAGCATACAAGATGAGTCCAGCACCACAAGGGGCTCTTTGCTAACTGTAAGTGAACAAACATGTACTTTATATACATACATACAGTAGGGATGGGAATCGAGAACCAGTTCTTGTAGAAAACCAGTTCCCAGGTAGTATGCCTGCCTATTGATCGCCCTTATCGGTTGCACTCGCACTACAATCAGCTGATCTCAGTTCAGATGTCAGAGGAGGAAAATAGCAACACAGTCTAGAGAATGGATGTGGACATTTCTTTTATTTTTATTGCACTAAAGGACGAGATAATGGTAAAGTGGAAAATTGCATCCAGGACAGAAACAACCGCATTATGCTGCTAACACAACTTCGGTTCTTTGTAAGCATCTGCCAAGTCAGCATGCTAACGCTAAGCTAGCCAAGAACCCAGAGTGAGTGAATAGCGACCCCAGCAGCCAGACCCTTAACTTCAACAGGTAACAATGGGCTGAGCAGTCAGGCTGCAGCCTCCCTTTCTACCTGTTCATGTTTCTAAAGCAGTATCACTGTGGTGATCATTTTTTTGTGCTGGTTTTCATCTTTGCTTTGTGCGGTCAGCTTTATATTAGAGATGTGTGTCTTCATTAGGGATTTGTGTTGGTGTGTGGGGCTGTAGCCTCAGATTTATATTGTTAAATGGTGATTATGAGACTTATGTTTCAGCTATTTTATAGAATAACATGAAAATAATGTAACAAGTAGTATAGTGAATTACTTTATCCTGGGAGTAATTAAGTAACGTACTGCATTACTTTTAAGAAAAGTGTTCGATGTAACATTGGTAATAATTACTTTTAGGAGTAGTGATTCCAACAGTGAGGGGGAAATACAGCACCTCAACAAATATGCACAAACATTTGACCCACAGCATGCAAGTAATTTGAATGAATGTAATTTCTTTATTGCTGCTTAGCAATGGTGGTTGCTCTCAAAACTCAATGAGAATCGATAAGAGAATCAATAAGGAATCAAACTGACAAGTGATATCAATAATGGAATCGAAATTGCTGAATTCGTATCAATTCCCATCCCTATACATATATATTCATAAATTTAAACATATATCTTTACGATTTCATCAAGTTATTTAACATTGTTTCTTATTTCTTTATATGCGCCTTTGTCAAATTTGCTTTTCAGTCACATAGCCCTTGTTTAAAATGTAACCTTTGTTATTCCTCCATCCTCAGCGCTCTCTCAACTGCAACAACATGTACACAGAGGACGGCGCAGTGTACCGTTCAGGCATTGGCGAGTCTACCGTCTCACTGGACAGGTCAGCCAAGAGCCGCAGTAGCTACCTGGCTTACACACTCAGGTACAACACACTGACTGACTGCATGGCTGCTTCCACTCTGCTGTGTGATGAGTGTGTCTTGGCATTCTTTTCAAATTTCTTTCTTTGGCCCCCTTTTTGCATGCCTGAGATGCAGAAGTCTCACGCTGACTAACACACCTTACAGCATCACACACACACACGCTGCATAATTATACACACGCCCTGTCCACCCTTACTCTCCAAAGGTGACCCACTGAATTTCTCTTGTGTTTGGAGGCTGTTTATCTTATTTCTTACCCCATATGCATGCTGCCACATATTGGCACCTGCATTCTACAGGGACTCTGTCTGCATGAAAATTATATTGACATTTGCCAATGCATGGCGCATGGCCTGTTTGCAAAAAAGTAAATACACACAAACAGACATATATTCCTCCATATTGCTGTGTTATTGTATGAGATGATAAGATTCTACTATTGCTTATGTGAAATTTGATGTGGTACATTTTTTATAGCGCAGTACATTTATGCTATATGTGTATATTGCTTTAGTGAGTGATGTAGTGAGTAATTTAATAGTAATGTGATAGTTTAAAAGGAGTTGAACATTCACATGATTAACTTGTACTTTTTACTGATATTAAAATTAGTTTGATCTAAAAACATAAGCATGATAAATATGCAAAAAAATTAGACATCGGATTTTTTTCACACCACTGTAGGTGCTACCAAAATGTATAAAGCTTTTATTTGTTTCCCTTTTCTTTCTTTTCTATTGTACTTCACGCTAGTTTTTAGCACAGAGCAGACAGTCTATGTGCTTTAGAGTTTATGTATCAGATGATAGAAACTGAAATTCAACTTGAAATCAACTCAAATTATTATAATTTAAAGGAAAGTTTCACATGAAATTTAATCTCAAAGTTTAACAGTCACAGTGTTCTTGTGAACTCCATAGGTTTTACATATGTTGCTAAAGTAACACCGTTTTAGCTAGTAGAATTTTAGCTTGGTATTTCTCATAATGTTGCAACTGAATACATGCGTTATTGCGATGATCTGCAGTTGAAATTTGCTGGAAATTATTGGATTTCAAAGTGAACTTACTAAAGACATAACATTAATACAGTACAATAATAATTATATAACTTCTTAGTCCAAGCTAGCTACGGACTACTAGCATGTTTGAAAAATCTTGAGCAATACAGCTAAATCAGTAAAACTAAGTCTGACTGTATGACAGTCTGTATGTTCTTGATATATTTATAAAAGTTGACATTGAAAGATGAATCTTTGCCAAAATATAGATGTTTGTCATCTTAAGCTAATTTCCCCTCTTCTAGAAGCTGTATGTGTTCAGTGTATCACTGACATGCTTTCATTAGTGGGCTTGCATTTCATATACCTGGTGTTTTTAAGTGCTTTACAGCATCACAGTTTCATCTGACTGTACGCCTAGCCCGTAAAGCTGTCATCTGGGTAATAAGAGCTGACTGTAAGGTCAATAAGAGTAGTAACGCTGGGGGGAGAAGAAATGTGGCATGCTGCCTGTACGTGAGGCATAGAAAGAAGTAGATAAGAGAGCAAAAAGTGGGGAAAATATAAAGTGAGGAAGAGGAGAAAAAATGGGGGGAGAGATGTGGAAAGAAAAAAGCAATAACGAAGGGGTGATGGGATTGTACCTGTTGAAGTAGGAATGTAATGTAGACATGCATACCTCTTCCCTGGAGCTGTTGGCACGTCTTCAGCTGCTTCCAGAAGCTTCTCTTAGATCAGCCATCAGACAGGCCAGAGTCTCTAGTAGCAGTTTTTGCCCTCCAGCCAAGTTCTCATTCCAACCTGGTATAAACGGCTTCAGACAGAGAGGAGAAAAAACCTTAACCTATTTGTCATTTTGATCCATTAAATGATTACTAGACATGCTAAAATTCTGAATGCTTACAATAATTATACCATGAATACGTAAAACTAGCAAACCAGTAATTGATGAAGAGAAAGTAAACCTATATTAGATTTTTTTAAATATTCATGATAAAGCTGGGACCTTCTGACATTAAACAGACAGGAGCACACGCAAACTAAATTTCATATTCACTTTGTGTCAAGGCAATCAACAGCAGCAGATGTTTTGTAATGAGAGATGTCTGCTGTATCAGCTGTTAAACATCAGTTGTGTAAAACCACAAGTTGAGGCTTGAATTAACTTCCAGCAATGATGTACTTCCCCTCTGTGTCTCCTCTAAATCTACACCTCTATTCATCTGCTCCTGTTTCTCTCTTGTGCCTATGCCATCCTTGGTCTTTCTAGGGAGGAGTCTGGTCAGAAGCCCAGTGGCTCTTCGGGAACAGCTAAAGGCCACACAGACCTGGATGGACCTCTGTTCCACAGAAATGGCACCAAAGGAGATGGTAAGCTTTTTATATTGAGTTGCATTTCCAATGTTTCATTTCCAAGTCTGTTTTACTGATATATTTGTTCACTGGTCTGTTTCACCATCATTTCTTCAATTAGACTCTGACTCAGACAGCGAGCTTTCAGTAGATGAACACAGCTCCTCCTATGCCTCCTCCCACTCCTCCGACAGCGAGGATGATGATATTGATGTCAAGCCAAAGTGGAACAACGAGAGGCCCCTTCACAGCACTCCGAAAGGTACATGCATAAGCCTAAATAGAAGCCTTAAAGTTACAGTGTGTAAAATTCTCACCACTACAGATTGCAGTAGATTCAGTAGATTGCAGATTGCTCTAAGCAGAGTTCTGTTATAATATCAACACTAAAATCGGCAATAAATCAATTTATAGGTATGGTTAATTATTTATTTTGCGGTAATACGTTTTAACCCCTGTGTCACCTCAAAAACATCTGTAGTGTGTGTACTCAGAGAGCAAAGTAACTGTGTAGGCTGTCAGTAAGTCTACTGTTTACCTCAGCTGTCAATGCAAGAAAAGCGTCCACGTTTACAAGCTTTGTGAAAGGAGTCTGATATGAGTCAGTGAGTCAGTGAAGTTCACTTTTGTCCAATGACAGAGATACTGAGGTGAGTTTTTGAGGATTTTTGAGCAACTTTTCTTTTGGTAAGTGCTGCTGTTAGCCTCTGTTAGCTCCTCTTAGCCTCTGTTAGCTGCTGTTAGCTGGCACTTGTGAAACTGTCTTTGAAGTACATATAACTCGGACATTTGTGTACGAGATGTTTTCACAGGACACAGTTGAGGCAACATGGTGGCTTCCACAAACTGGTGCTCCTGTGCATTTTTAATGGATTTATTATAAGTTTATGAGAACCCCTTAGTTTGCTTACACATTAATAATATATTAATAATATATATTTATGAGCATTGTTGATTGTTATAGCATTGTTTTTTTCTATTAAATTACCTAAAATTGATTACCTAAAATGATTGACTGTAACTTTGTAAGATATCATCTTTTTCAAAATTAGCAGCTTGGCTCTAAGTAACACTTTATATCACATGACACTGAATTAAATTTAAGTTTTCTCTTCCCTTCTCAGCAGGGCAGTCAATGTCTAATCACGTGAAGCCTTACTGGCCAACAGATGCCATTACAGCCAGTGACAGCGAGGACCCAGGTGGGACAGATAGGCTGAGGGTGGAGACCAAGGTGAACGTGGAGCTGCACCCAGAAAGCAAGCTCAACCACGTTGGGGAGAGAGAGAGGGAGGCTCTCCAGGAGAGAGACAGACAGACTCCTACCAGTATGAAAGACACAGCGCCTGCCAGTCAGCCTAACAGCAACCACCAACCAGAGCAGAGAAAAGGTGAGGGGAGAAGTATTTAGAACTGATCTGAATCGACTTTATGTCAAGCTTGCTCACGCAAATCACTCATCTCACTCAGGCATCTTGAAGAACAAGATCAGTTATCCTCCTCCGCTGACCGACAAGAACATGAAGAACCGTCTGAGGGAGAAGCTGAGCGACTACAACTCACCCACCATCACCTCCCCTCCCCCCAACAACAACAACACCACCTCCCCACCCCCTCCCTCTGTTAACATCATGACCCCGTCGTCCCGGACACCTTCGTTGGCCTCCAACGAAGGAAGCCGACTCGGCAACCACGAGAGCGGCTCCCCCATCAAACCGCCTGTCGCCCCACGACCTCAGATTCCGCCAGCGGGTATCTACCGGGAGACAAATGGCGGCGTTGCCATGCACTTGAAGTCAGGGACAGTCAATGGAGGCAATGAGTCAGACTCAGAGTAAGAAAAGAATACTGTTTGTTTTTAGCACTAATGGCAACAGTAGTGACTAATACATGCAGTTCCAGGGGACTGGAGAAGCTTGCAAGTTTTACAGAACTGAAGTTTTTATTGCAGAGATGCTACCATGACAGTTTTACATCAACTAATGTGGCCCTATTGTGACTGACATTTTAAAAATGGAGCACTTTGTCTAACCCCCCTAGAAATTGATGTTGAGCAGTTTTCAAGTGTGTGAAACTGAGTGGTCTCATTAATAGTGCCACTCAATACACTTGAGCATGTGTCCCACTCAAACATTTGTCTTCAGTGGGACATATTTACAGCAATCACACAAATAAAACATTCAAAATCAGTTTAACAGTGATCGTAGAAGTTTGAAAAACCTTGCAAGCAAGCGCTATTTACATTAAAATGATAAGCAACAAACAAGCTGATCATAGTGCCAACTAATGCAATATTGCATGTTTCATAAAGGCTTTGTTGTTGCAAGTAAGTTGAGAAGACTGATGGCACCCTTATGTCCAATATAACTGGGATAAAGCTATCCTGTTTTTTAAACTTAAATGTGTTAACAATCTTCTTAACTTGTTCTTGGCACAAACCACATGACTATATTCCTTTGACTCGAGCATGAAATACTGCGACCATCCTGATTAAATGCTGCATGAGGACCCTCCTGCATCCCTGCACTCATTTTTACCTTGCATGTTCCCCTCTTTTCTTTCTCTTTGCATCCCCCTCCCTCTCCTCTCCCTCCTGTCCTTTTGTTCCCCTCTGTTAACAGTGGCAGTAACGAGACTTCGATCTGACCTGTTAGGCAAACCCAGACCAGCCTGCCTTTATGAGAGGAGGAGCTAAACAACCTGCCAGGTCGGGGCTGAGGGGACCAAGAGTCGAGGAACATGAAAGGAAAAGTTGCAAGACGGAGAGGTGTTGAAGGCTGGATGAAGAGAAGAAGCGTCACCTAAGCCTGATCCTGTCAGCATCACCGCTCCCGTCATGTTTCCTCTCTCTGGCGAGCAGTATTAATTGCAGACGTTAGGACTGCCTTAGATGAGAAAATAAGCAGAGGTAAAGGAAAGATGTGAGCGGTATCAAAGGGAACATTGTGCTGGATTGTGAAAAGAAATGACACGGTTGAGCCACGTGTGCCAAAACAACTAATGGAAATCAGGAGGAAGAGTCGAAAGATGAAGAATGACACCCAGAATGCATTGTGGGCCCTAACATGACGCTTTTCTCTAGTGTTGGTGAGGAGCACATCATTATGTTCTGTTTCATTAGGTTAAGTTAGCAAAGTGTCAGATGTAATAATCACTGTTCATGAACCTTTACAGGCTGGTACAGTCACAGTTGTAATCCAAAATGATTTCAAGGACTAAAGGTCCCTCAGATGTCTCACACATACATGCTTGAGTTTATACTGGGCAGAGCTATAAAACACAAAGTGCTCTTTTTTTTTAATTAAATAAAGGCTTCCACAGCCTCTCAGTGCAGTGTATGTAGAGTGTAATTAACATGTAGATAATTTTAAAAAGTGAAGAAGAAATGATCTATTTTCTATGTCAGTTTTAGTAAGGACACAGTAGTGGAAAAAAAGAACAGAAATCACGTCGTACGCTGGTCTAAGAGAACAACAAATCTGCGTGCCTTCATGCTGCACTGAGGCCTTACAAGCTCACACAATACTGTAAATGGCTGTAGTGGGCTTCCACTTTCCACACCATAGTGGTGTATTCACAGGCTGCTGCTGTTGTGCTTGAGTGCATGTACACACACAAGAGTACGGCCTAAGTGAACTTTAATTATGTAGAATGAAGAGGAATTCCCCCTTCTGTTGAAAACTCAGCTTTGCAGTTGGAGCGCTATGAACCTGAAGCCTTGTTTTCCAGTGTTTGTCCTGCCTGTTTATCCAATGCAAGACACACTCCTGGTTACCAAAGTCATGAGATCTGGTGAATAAGCAGATTAGAGTTGAGCGTCAGTTCGGTTTAACTCAGTTTTAGTGCAGAATCTTTTAAAAACAAAGCCATTTGTTGATCTTTTGTAGTGTAAAGTAAGAAACAGATTGAGTGGATCTGTTCAGAAATTGCATAATTGATGCTGCCTTTTAATCGCTAAGTTTTCAAATCTGGGTTAAAACTGAAAATGACAGCAGCTCTGAAGCATTATGCAGCTAGTAAAAGGTCATTTTTACAATGTACAGTCACTAAATGCCTTTGTACCTTACATCCTGTACACATCCAGTGTTTTGCCCTTATGTAATCAATGCTGTTGATAAAATGTCTGTGTTTTTGTATAATCTGAGACACTGGAAATGTTTTGTAACATAATGTATATTTATTTTTTATGGTTTTAAGACACTGGAAAGAAACAAAAAAAATGATTGTGACTGTAAAATTAAAAAACAATGACATGATGGATTTTTAAACTGCGTTGTGCCTTAGCGTGTCTGTTCGATGGAGAGGAGCATGGCTGGTTCAAACATGTGCACCAGTCAAGAAAATGTGGTAACATCAACGTTTAGCGGTTTAACAAATGAGTAACAGAAACTGGAAGTTTCATCATTCTACACGAAGGGTGAAGGTCTGAGCTCCTAATTTTATGTATATTTGTATGACATGGCCACGTTATGAGTTGCACCTTACTAGTACCAGGTTGGGCTCCCTTTCGCTTACAGAACTGCTTTAATTCTTGGCATAGATTCAACATTCCTCAGAGGTTTTTAGCCCATATTAACATGACAGCATCACACAGTTTCTGCAGATTTCTTGGCTGCACATCCGTGATGCCAATCTCCTGTTCCACCACATCCCAAAGGTGTTCTATTGGGCTGAAAACTGATGACTATGTACTAATCACTGAGTACAAAAAAACAGTTTGACATGATTTCAGCTTTGTGACATGGTGCCTTATCCTGCTGGAAGCAGCCATGAGAAGATGGGTACACGGTGATCAAAGGATGGACTACAGAGAATGGGCTACAGAGCCCAAAGTGTGCCAAAAAATATCCCCCACACCATTACACCACGATTACCAGCCTAAACTGTTGATGGAAGGCAGGATGAATCCATGCTTTCATGATGTTTGGTCCGTGCATTAAAACACACCGGCTGCGCAGCTGTGACACACGCGGTTCGATGTAAGGAGCTCTCTGATTGGTTGTCAGACACAGGCTGGCAGCCTGGATTTTTCTAAACTGCTGTTTGTGCTCATGCCTTTGCACTCTAAAAAGTGTGTGTGCTTATACAAAGGCCATTAAGCCTCGGGATTTACACTCTGCCCGACACGGATATGTGAAGAATGAAGGGACCCTGCAGTGAAAGGTGAGCTGAACCTCCAAGTGTGCCTGTGGACTCAGCCTGACCACCTGTTGGAGGTGCTAACGCTAGCATCACCGCATGTAGCCCCGTTATTTTAAGATCATCTTAGCTTATAAAAATATTACCTAGCAGTACTAGCTAGCAACGTTTTTTGTAAGCTACTGTGCTCTTCGCAAATAAAGCTTGAAGCAGCTCAGACTATTAGAGCCAGCACTGAGCCCTGTTACATGTATACAGTGTTAGAGCAATGGCTGCAAGCTACAGCCTTTAAACTAGCGATTAAAATGCTGTCTGTCCATCTGTCCAGTCCAGATGTTACCACATTATTTTATGATACTTAGAGTTCAAAGAAGTGAGACAAGGTGGTTGAAATAATAGCTGTCAGTTCTCTCATTCCTTATATCGTTGCCCTCTGCTAACACTGGAGATGACACCACTGATTTGAGTTCATTTAATTTAATATTAGTGCACAGATTCATTCTCAACTGGACATAAATGATGATCAAGGACAATGTGTAGTTTTATTTTTTACATGATGGCTGTGTTTATTAATGCAGTTTGAAAATTAATACTCAAAAGTTGGATGTATGATGAATTCATCAAATCCCAGCCTCTAATACAGTGTGCTGAATCTTAGCATTGAATGTCCAATATATTCTAATCAGTACAATATAAGCATTCACTGCACCTATAGTATCTACACCTGTGCGGCAAAGATACAGATAATGAAATTTAATTATTAATAAAATATACATAATGAAAAACAAAAGCTGAAATTGATTCAGTTTAGTAATTTTCTCTGTGCTTATAAAGGCCCTGAATGCTGTGATATATACAGTAAATGATGTGGAAATAATTTTCACAGAGGTCATAAAGTAGTTAAATCACTGCTGATTGTCTGGTTGTTTATATTTTCAAATGTTTTTGTGTGTCTGTAGGTCTGTTTGATGAGAATTTGGACTCCTCTGGGAGATGAGGACACACCCA
>VVHJ01000327.1:0-24431 GCA_015107715.1 Tylochromis polylepis | reverse complement strand
AACCCGGACCTTTTTTTTTTTTTTTTTTTCACAAAGGAAATAAAACATTTTAAATGCTATTCCTTTTCGGTTACGAGGGGTGCTAACCTGCAGGAGTTTACATTCTGCAGGAGTCTGGTGCCTAGACACAGACTTTGATGACCCAAGACCCAGACTCTGGAGCTCAAGATCCCCCAGCAGTCGTCGTGCAGCACATGACCCTCCCCAGGTTTCACATGACATCTAAAGACATCCAGCCATTTATTATCCCCCAAACCCTACGTCACAGACAGCAAATGAGACAGGGAGAAAAGCGAGACCAAAAAAAGGAGGTGTGTAGAAATAACCACAGCCCACCCCCCCCACATCCAACTTAGCACTATTTGAAACCACTTCTGCTGTGTGATTTTATTTGCTACTAAATGGGGATTGGATTTCCATGGCCTGTATCACATTGTGCTGTGCTGTACAAGATTGCAAAGCGAGGCAGGCAGACGAGGAGTAAAGTGAAAGAGAAGGTGTATACATTTGCCTTGTCTGTGGCTTAATGGCTCCATATGTTTGTGAAGAGAAGTGACAGCCAGAAGTGGGGTCTGAGCGAAGGCCAACTACCCCTCCCCGCTCTCGCTGTGCACGCCATCACCCCTCCTTCAGATTCATGCCTCAAACCTACCTCCCATCTATGAATGCTGTGCTGCCCAGTCTCACATGGGATGTTCTCTCTGTTTCAACACACAAGGTTGACCGTGTAAAGGCTTCTGCAACCCTATGGATATCACTCACGCTGCAGCCATTTTTATATCCCTGTGTAACAAATGTGCTGATGGTGGGCCAACAGTAAAGAATAGTGCTGCTATTTGGAGATTATTTCCTCTTTGCTTGATCACAGTGGCATATGAGATAAGAATGTGGGTTTTTTTAACCAGTGTTATTGTGACAGCACACTTGTTCTAACCAGTTTGCATACAAGTGCTTTCACTCTGTTGCCAAAGCTATCACTCAGAAACAAACAATGTGGCGCTGAACAATAACCAGACAAGTCTACAGCTGTATGAATTGCCTGAGAGAACATGCTGGTCTTTTACAAAAGCACTAACTGAATACCAAGGGAGATATTTAGCATCTAATCAGAACACAAACACATGCACACTCAAGTACACCTTTAAAGAATTCCCACCTTGTTTAACAGTGTCTTATTTACTGTTGTCAGGGGATTTGTAGTGCACAGGTGGAGTAAAAAGGGAATGGTGTGGAACTTTCTTCAGTAATTCTGCTCTTGTCAAACCCCCGTAGGCTTTTTGTTAATGCAGATGTTTGGGCTTGAAGCCGAGTGTTCGTTGCAATGTGCCACATTTCTGTGGCAAAAGTAGTTGAGGGCCCAGAATCCGTGTTGGCACTTGCCTGGTCGCTGTGGGCCAGCTCATTGTCTGAACCTGTATGCATTGTTGTCTCTCTCTTTCTGTCTCTGACAGGTGATAACTACCCGGTGCAGTTCATTCCATCCACAATGGCAGCTGCAGCAGCGTCAGGACTCAGCCCCCTCCAGCTTCAGGTATGTACAGTACTATGACAAAGAATGTTAGTGACGCTCGCCAAGCTCAGGGCAGAAAGGATGGCTAAGCAGCTGTACACTAAGTAATGAGGCGCACACCAAATAATCCTGGAGGCCCCAAGCTCACACACGCTTATCACCTTACATATGTAATTTATCCCATATTATAGAGGTTCCATCCTCACCGGCTCAGCCAGAGAGTTAGGAAGATAATAGTTATTAGAGAGAATGAAAATCACTTTGGTTGTATTAATCACCTACCAGTGAATTTAACGGAAGACAACGGTCTGCAAAAAAAATCTCTTTCCTAATATTTTCATCTAGAAAACAACTGTGCAATTTACAGCTTATCTCTTTGTGGAAAACAGCTAAGAAAATTATTAAAATTAGTCTCATAAAAAAAAAATATGTGAGAAAAGGATTTGAGCAATGAGAAATGTTGAGAGAGGCTGTGAGCCCTACGGGCTGCTCCAGGACTTCTCTCACTCAGCGTTTAAGAGCTAAACCTAGGTCAGGGCTTAACCTGAGGCCATAATGTTTAATGTAGATAATTATCTGTGTTCTATTATTCAACTTATTGCTATTATAAATAGTAATAAATATAAATAGCTAATAAGAAATTTAAAATAATTACTTCCCCCCCTAACTTTCCACTGATTTTTATTTACATTAAAAAAACAAAAAAACTAAAGCAATGGAAATCTGAACATTGCTGACTGTTGCTTCTCTAATTATGTTTTTTCTTTGTAGTTCTGAGTCATTGTAGAATTTCTGTCTGGAAGTCTTAGTTGTAGTTATTTGGAAACAAAAGAAGCAAACAAAGAATATAAAAGTATCCTACCCAGCATATGGTTAAGTGGCCACTGCTGCTTTGTCAACAACACCAGTAAGTTATTTTACAGCTGCAGAATGTGATGCTAAACAACAGAAAGAAGTAAACCACAAGTGAAAAGCCAAGCTCAGGACTAAGGGGAGACTCTTTGCACACTGATATATGTGGCATTTGTCCTTGCTACTACTGTCAGCGTTAACGAGCCTTGGCAAGTTCGAACAATGCATGCAGCTGGCTCTGAAGAGCTGTGCGTCATTATGCATCCAGGAGAAGAGCTATCAGAAGCATGTAAGGTGTTAAATGAGTCTGCTTGTGTTTGAGGATGTGTGTCTGTGAGTGTAAAAGATGGAGACTGCTTTTCTGAATATCTTTCTGGAGTACATATGTGTGGCTTTGTGTGTCATGGTGAAGTTTATTGGAAAGGAGTGTCAGTTCAGACAGGCATGCTCAGTCTATTTATAGGGGTGTATGAGGTCAGATGAAACAGTCGTATATTTGAAGGTTGGGGTAAGAACGGGAGACGGGTCTGGAGTCATTAATTCTGACTATGTATCTAACCCTGGGAATGGGCAAAAACAGTGCCTCCAAGACCATGACTTGGCTGACCTTTACAGAACACAGTAAACAAAAAGAGGTGCATTTTCCATTAATTGAAGTCTGTCAGCCTGTCACATATTCCGCCTGCTGGCTGCTATTTACCCTGCATAGAGATTCCCCTTAAAACAGTAAGGCAAATCAAACATGCCCTTTTCTACATAGCTGGGATCAACAAACCATGTGACTGCCACCACTTCCTCTACAAAGCGCTGGGAGCCTGGTATGATTAAAACCATCATCTCAACCCAGTCATGGAATTAAGTTGGAGTTGTTTCCTCTCTTTTCAAACCAATAATACCACATGCACCTTCCTTCATCAAAATTAAACTATTGAAAAGTGTCCTTAAATAAATGCCTGTTTTTGAGAGAAGGGACCAATGTGTAGAAAAGAAACGCACTTTCTCTTGAAATGAATGCCATTTTAATACCAGCGCCACTAGATTTTTTTTTAAAGTTTATGTATTATAAATCATCCAGCGCAATTCTCCATGAACTCCATTAAACTGTCCTGAAATGTTCTAGTTTCCACCCCCAGACCTATTGTTTATCTTCCTTGTGCACGCGGTCACATGAACACATGCAGATACAACATCCCACACACATATGGCTGAATAGGCTGCCCCCCTCAATTAAAATATCTCTTCCTGTCAGCTGCATGGCAAGGTATAATTTTCACCAATTTACTCGATTTCAACTGTGCAATATATGAACCTTAAAAAATTATCTTATTGGTAGAATTAATTCCCACAATGCTGCAGAGGTAATGTGATCAGCCATCCAGCCAAAGAGGCTAGCCGCTCCGTCAGTCTTAATGTTGGCCACGAAGCCTCTTCACAATCTTCTCTGTCATAACAGTCTGGGATCCTCCCCCATTCCCCGCCCTTCCTCGCCAAGAGAAGAAAACCCAACAAGGTAACAAAGGCTCCGAGCTGATGGATGTAAATGAATCTTGCAGGATGCGTTTGAGTGTTGGGAGACTGTAATTTGCTTGTCAATACAGGGTGGTAGCATCACTCTGGTGGCTGGCAGTCTGCAAGTGGCTGTCACCAGGCATTGCTGTACCACAGGGCAATTTCACTCAATGTTTTCCTGACAGATTGGCTCTGGTCCGCAACTCACAGGAGAGGAGATGGGTAAACTATCCCAGCGCGACATGCCCCTCTTCATTAGTGCCCACACAGAGGCGGGATGAGCCCAGGACCAGCAGGAAACAATGGCTCCATCTCTGCCTGTCCTTCACTGATTACAACTGACATGTCTCACCTAACAGAGGAAATTGTGCTGAGATTGTAACCCAATCTCTCTGGACACCTACTATATTCAATTGAGTGAAGATACAAGAAGGGAATTTCCCTAATTCCACAAAAGAATTTTCTATTTGGGATAGCATTTAATTTGCTGTTTGTACACTATTCCTTGCCAAGTGAAAAAAAACTATTTATTTAAGGAAAATGTGACCCTAATGCATATCACCCGTCTTCATGAACCGCTGAACAGTTGAAAAACCTTCGAGAAAGCCTTGTTTTTACCACTGGAAGCAGACTTCGAAGTTCAAGCCATTTTACAGAAGGCATTACTGTAGAAGACAAAACATTTGGCTTCTCTGTATGTAGTGTCACCGCTGGACAACATAAAAAAGAAACCCTCTGCGTTCACTCAGTCAAAAGTCCATTTTCTCTCTCCTGCTGTCTCATTCTTTTTCTCTTGGTTACAATTTCCATCAACCTCTTAAACCACCACTAAGTGTCTTAGTTTAAGTATTTCTCTCTCAATTACCCCATGCTATCTTTTCGTGTTTCTCCTGCCTTTTTTTCCCTATGAATTGTCCTGGCCTATGACAACCTCATGCTTTATATTACTGGAAGCGGAGCTGCTAGAAATAAGACTTAACGCTGCAATTACACTTTGCCGCATTTGCTACAGCATCTCTCCAGGGCTACGATAAACCTGGGCCCAGCCTCAGCTCATGCTCCCACTGTAAAGATGAAAAGAAGCCCATATGCTTAGCAACAACCCGGACCAGATTTCAAGCCGACAGACACATCTAAAGGAGTACTCACAGGCTTAGACGACTGGTGCGATAAGAAAGTGTTATACAATCAGGTACAAACAGGAAGAAAGTGGGAGAGCAGCGAACCCCGCATTATCTTTTGTTTGGATGTAAATGCCTGTGTAGTACAGATGTGAAGAAATGGCTTCTATCATTAACAAGTGAAGCACTTTTGACTTTGAGGGGGGGGGGGGGAACAGACATACTGTAGAGAGCAGCTGTTTCTGTGTTTATGAGCAAAGGAGCTTGGTCTTTGAAGGTAACCCAGAGCAGTGCACCAATACTGGAGTGTGTGTGTAAGGCTGGCTAATAGGAAGGCTAGGTGAGCAGCTGGATAGAGGCAGTGGTGAACAGAGGGACAGATGGACAGATAGAGTTGATAATGCAGTGAGCAGCAGTGAATGGGAGGGTTGGCTCTGGGGCCCCTGGGCCTGGAGTATCCACACTCACGCCTACACAAGACAGTCTGCGATTGTGTGCATATATACGTAAGTAAGAAACTGAGAGAGGGACTGGACTGTCTACTCAGTAGTTGTATGGTAGAGAATTCAACAAAGGCAGTGGGAGGGAAGGAGGGGTAAGAGCAGAGCAGGTTGGGTGCCAGCAGATGAGACAGATGTTGAGCCATACTGGAAAGCATCGGCACAGTGCACCAGGATTCCTTCCTCCACTCTTGACATCTGGGCTTAGCCTGGGTCAGGCTGCATGGTCGCCCTGGGCAATGAGCCTGTACAAGCCTTGTGGCAAACTGGGCTGGCGCTGTGCTGCCTTTTAAATGGTGTGGTGCACTGAAGCACAGTTAATGCCCTCATATCCAGTCCAATGCTCAGTGCCCATGCCAGACAGAGGTGAATGAGACATTGACATAGAGACACACTCACACACAAAGAGATGAGAGTGTGTTTAAGAGAGTGGGGCTATTAGACAGTGCTTAGACAATGCTTATCTAACGTAAAGGAAGATGTTGCTATATAAAATTGCAATGGTTTTAAAGCCTTGTTTCCCTATTTAATATATTCGAAGGCCACAGTTGGAAATGTGCAATGCACCGTCATTGCTGGCAGCAAAAAATCTGACAAATATCTGCCACTATATTTTCCACCACATATTGCCACGCTACAACTCATGTCTTTCTGTAAGAAAAAAAGAAAGAAAGACGCACATTTGTTTTTCATCAGTTTCTCGTTAAAAGACAAGGCTTATGCGCCCGTGTTTCCAGGAGCAAAAACATTCATTCCATAATTGATTATATTGTGTACTGAGCTATCAGCTTTGTTATTTCACTAAACAAATACAGGGCTGCCCGCCCTGATTGCATATCATATTTTTGAGATGTCTAACATCATCAGTAGAGTGTGTAATCTCAGTTTAATGTCACAGGCAGAAAAGTGAACCTCCCCGTTTAACCTCTGCTGCCTCCAGAGGGCTCGTTTTTAATTACCAGAGGCTAACAAGCTGACCCAGGGCGTGTTGTGCTCACTTTGAATCTATGCTTGCTGAGATCTGCTCTGCTGTACTGGGAAACAGGGAATGATGGGGTCAGAAGAAGGATATTAGGTTATGTGTTTGCCTTCTGATTTATATGTCCTGTTTTTGTTTTACTTTTTATATTATGTTGTATTGTAATTGCTATACATGTACACTTTTAATGGGAGTGGCATGTTTTTCTCCTGCTCATAGAGAACATGTAATATACAAAATAAAATATTTATCTCTTGCCAGTTCCTAAAAACCCTCACTGTAATCCCATTAGCTAATATGTTCATTTTGATGTTTACATTTGCAAGCTGTTGCTCAGCGTGCTACTCTGTTGTTTTTCATGGAAATAAGAAGTGTTAAGAATATTGACGGTCCTGATATTTTTAAAAGGTTTGACTGCTACTTCTGTACTCCAGAGTTGGAACACTGACTTTAAGCTTGACCCTCATTACCATGAACCTCTCTCTACGCCACCTGGCAAGCAGTTATGAAGAAGGGGCTATTAGATGTGAGAGTGTCAACTGAGGGAAACAGGCAGATGTGTTCAGCTCAGGGAGACCAGCTTTGGCAGGATACGTCAACTTTCTGACACCAGAGTGATTGTTGTCTCCAATTTAAATACAAAGCCAAAAAAAGTCTGTAAACCCTACCAGACTTAATACTAAAGAATGCACCCACTGAACACTGACATTTTTCCAATTTCTTCTTGAACACTGTATGGCAACTTAACAGATTTGACTTTCCCCTTGATTGTATTTATTGTTCTTTGGTTCATGGAGTGTTCCTGCGTGGGCTAAGGGGTAGCCATTGCTTCTCACCCTGTGGCATTGACCTGCTAATCAGTACTAGCATCCTGACTGTGTGCAATTTGAGGCAAAGTCTAATTATGTTCTTTTTCCGGGACAATAAAGTTCTTTCCACACAAGGTCAGGGGCATGCCCATCAACAGGCCTGTTAGCAAACATCTGTCCAACAGACTCTTCGACTTAGGCTTGCATGTAGCCTAGAGTGATAGGCAGTGAATTGAGACTATGTTCTTTCTGTCCACTATTTCTTTCTCTCTCTGTCGCTAACCCCACCATCCACCTCACCTCACCTCACACAGACACACATGTGCGGACACAAAGAGTGCCCTTAACAGTGACATTAACCAAGTCTAGCTCAGATGAGAAGAAAATAGAGTTAGGCCCACTCCTGTGTCCGATCCTTTCCGAGACAAAAGACTGTTTGTGAGGGAGGTGGAGGCAGTGCTATCATTGTGGGAACATAATCAGTCTGTCATTTCCGCTGCCCATGTGTTGTTGTTATCCCTAGGTCCCCTGGAAGAATGGACCTTTTGTACTGCCGCTTATGTGGCTGCGATAAAGTTTCTTACAGGAGCACATATGTGTTTATATCTGCAGATATGTGCATGGACATAAAGTGCTTTATTTGGTTTAAGTCGTCATTTAAACTGCCACAGGTGAGGACAACAGGGCTGGGTTGCCTTTTTTTCATCCAGACAAATGTGTTCTGTGTTTGGCCAAGCAAACCAGGAAATGAGACAAGGTTTGTTGATTGGCCAGTGGAAGCGAAATTAGATTCTCTCTGACAGGACCGTCTGACTGCATAACACAACAAACCATAAGGTTTACCTAGTCTGAGGATAGCAAGGCAGCAGGGGAGTTAAGGGCTGCTATCTGTCTGATGAAGTGAGGGCTAAAGCTATGTGGAGTAACACATTTTCTCAGACAGTAGCTCTATTTTACAGACCCCTGCCATTTGCAGCAGGAGACAAAACCCAATTTCATCACTTACCTGGTGGCCAGTCAAAACACACCTCAGACTGAAAGAAGCCTCAACAGTGTGGGAATGCTGGATCTACAGACACACAAAAAAAGCACAAAAAATGATCATTTTATTTACAATTATTATTATCTCTAAGGTTTTATGATAATAAAACCTGAATTAAATATTATAAATTTAGATATCAAATTAACAGATAAAAATAGACAAGATAATTTTAAGATACTAAACCATAACTTATAAGTTACCCTCCAAAATGTGATGCATTTGGCTCACGCTGCCTTTTTTATACGTCCAATCCCTAATATCAGTGTATTTAACCACCAGTTCAAATATTTGCCACATTATCAACCTCTTAAATTGAGCCTTCAAAGTTCAACTCTGTCTGAGGCAATGTTTCGCCATGTGAACCGTGCTCTTGTGTAATAATGTCACCAGCAGCTGAAAACCTTACTGAATTAACACCAAGAAATATAAAGTAATTGCATCAGTGTTCCCTGTACAGACTTCTAATTTTTTTAAAATGTGTGTTTTTAACATTTTCTGTTATGGCAATCCAACTGTGGTTGGTTGTAGAATGGGACCGTCTCACATTGCTGTGTACAGACAAAACACAGACCAGAAACTTCAACTGGAAGTTGTGTAGAACTAGAGAAACGAGAGATCTTTGCTAACACACTTGCATCCAGTCGGCAAACTTTTCTCTGTGATGAGTGGAAAATAGGGGCTCCAAGTATTTGAATGAAAGCCATCTCTGTGTGGTTTTTAAGACTGCTGTCTCTCTCTGGGTTCAGCCTTTGAAATACAGTTAAGACCTTTGATGGAGGTTCTCTGCCAGCCTCATGGAAAGAGAGGAAAGACGTAAAAGAGAGAGGGGAGATGAAGGCAGACAGAGAAGCAGAGAGAGTTCTAGGGAGAGGAAAAGACAGAATATAAAACTTTGAATGTTTGCTGGATTTGGATGTTAACGCCTTGCGGGTTTCTCCACCTCTCTACAGCAACTGTATGCTGCCCAGCTTGCCAGCATGCAGGTCTCTCCCGGAGCCAAGATGCCTCCGCTCCCCCAGCCACTCACTGCTAGTGGGCCCATTTCTCCGTCATCTCTGAAGAATGACAAGAGTTCCTCCAGCCCCATCACTCAAGTCAAGGTACAACCCTCGACTACTTCAACCAGCCCACCCACCAACCCAGGTCTTGAGTGGTACTTGACCTAGCCTAGCCTATTTGGTGCTGTCTGAGTAAACTAGCATCTACAATGTTCAGTACTTCAGTATTACACCCGGCCGTTGGTGAGCCCAGCCGCTAACAGACCATCAATCTCTGGGGCTTTAACAAGGCCCTCTGTCTCTTAACCAGAACTCTGTGGAAATGGTTGCTATAGCTATGGCAGCTTCAAGCCAGTAATTTGTGGAACACGTGTTTTTTTTTGTTTTGTTTTTTTTGGGGGGGGGTTTCACAAAGAAAAGACTTTTCCTTTTTTGTAACTAAAATGGAATAAATCTCTTACCACAGTGCTATACAACTACTGAGTAGGACTGACAATTTTTTTTCCCTTGTAAACAAACTACGATGTGCTTTCTGCTGCTGTATGGCACGGCTCCACTAGACCTCCATGCAAAGGAAAGGCCACATACATCATTCCCGCTCATTAAGGCCATAATCAGAAACATACGCCCATTTGAAGTAGTTTAGTTTAATAATATCACAATGGAGAAAAACCATAATTCATTCCTTCAAATAGTAGGAAAGCACTCCAGCTTTTTGTTCATGTGCTTGCGGTCACACACAGCCAAAAACACACACCCATTCAGGTCCTCTGCCTCCAGGAATTTCCATCAATCTGGCTCAAGTATATGGATGTCAAATAGGGCAATGTTAATACAAGGCTAATTCTAGTCCAAATATTACCAATTATGCCAAAATTAAGGACTTCAGATGACATGAATTATTCATAAATAAATGGATGGCAAACATATACTGGCATCCTCCCATCCCCATCCACAGTCCGGTGGAATCAGATTGCCTTCAGTTTTGTTTGTCTGTTTTCAGCTTCACTGCATGACAAACTGTTATTGGCACAGCAATAACAAGGCCTTGGGGCAGTCTATGGTAGAGCCATATGTTTGGACAAGGAGACACTTGGGCTTTGAAAAATACTGTTAATGACAGCATGAGCCCTTATCTGATTTTAAAAACTGCTGTGTACACCCATGCAACTTATCCTAAGCAATGTGACATTTTTCTTGTGGGATCTCTGAATTATTCCCATTTACAATCATTCAGCATTTCATTGTATTTAAGAGAATCTACTATGCATATTGGGGGGTTTTTTGCCCAGTTTTAGCTTACAGTGTGGGTCGTCTTGAGATGTTTTATATTTGTGGTGATCAAATATTTTACTGTGTAAATAATGTTTTTATTCTAATTATACATAGAGCATAATAAGTATGAGTATTTTAATATGTCATTATTAAATACCTGGTCTCTAGCTCCCATTAGTTGTCTTCGGGTACCCATAGATAAAGCATTTTTGTTCTCAAATGTCCTGCTGGGAATAGTAAAGTGAATAATAGTATTCATCATCTTATATCAGTAGCTGGCCTACAAGGCCACAACCAGCACAGAAATACAGCACGAAGAAAATCCATGCTCTCTGACCTCATCTCAGAACCACACTGCACATCATATTTTTTAGGAACAGGCATATCAAAGCATACGATAAAACCAAGTATGCACAAATGAGAAATGAAATTAGAAAACAAGTTAATGAAGTAGATAATGTAAGTCGACATCTGATGAATGGAACAGCTGTCTTTGATCATTGGCACCGCTGTTATCTGGTCATTATTTATTCTTCGAACCAGAGTGCAGACACAGAGAGCAGGGAGGAGGAGAGGGAGAACAGATGAAGATGTACAGAGAGACAGAATCTGCTTTAATTAGTGTGAACAAAGGCGCTGGGCAACTGTGAGGAAGCTCACAGTGGCACAGCTCCTAAGAAAGGATGGATGAGAGGGGATGGTAGGAGAAGAGAAAACGAGAAGAGAGGAGAGGAGAGGAGAGGGGGAAAAAGCAAAATGAGGGAGGAATCAGGGAGGAGGTGTAGGTCACAATAGGGATTCTGTAATTAACCAGAAACAGAGGAGAACTGTGCTGTCTGGAAACCCGGAGCTCCTCCAAAAGGAGGAGGTGGGGGCACCCATTAACATCTGTCTTCTTTCATACTCCTAACTCTTCTGCTGTAGGAGGAAGGAACACAGCCCCTCAACCTGTCTGCTCGGCCAAAGACGACAGAACTGGTCAAGTCTCCTACGTCCCCGACACAAAATTTGTTCCCCGGCAGTAAAAGCAGCCCTAACAGCCTCATGAGCAAGGGGGGTACCCCCAGCCCACTTGGAGGTCTGGGCCGGGGATCTTCTCTGGGTAAGACGTCAAAGTGTTTACACTTCACAAACACAGATTTACTCTGTTCAAACATACACCTACGCTATACACTCACATCCAGAGAGACCAGAATAGAAAACGTTTGTAAGGCTGTGTTTTGGTTGTTTTTCTTTTCTTTTTTTCGGCATGACGTGTTAATTTCACTCTGCTGTGCGTGCATGCAGATATTCTGTCCAGCCTAAACTCTACCGCGCTGTTCGGGGACCAGGACACAGTGATGAAGGCCATCCAGGAGGCTCGGAAAATGAGGGAGCAGATCCAGAGGGAACAGCTGCAACATCACCAGCAGGGCATGGAGGCAAAGCTGTCTGCCCTCAGTTCAGTGGGCCTCAACAACTGCAGAGCTGACAAGGTTAGCACAAGTTTCATGTCATCTTTCTCTTTTTTTTTTTAACCCTGATTCAGGTCCTCTCTATTGCAGGACTTCTCTAAAAAGGAAAAAATGTTAGTAGTTGACCACAAGACCGTTTGCTCTCCCTGCAAGTAGCAGAGGAAAGAAACTATGCAAGAAAGTGGAACATGGCGATTTTGCTACAGCATTAATTCTTAAGACTAATCATTTTCTTTAATCCAAGTCCAGGGTGGTCGTATTGATAACAGCTGGCATAGTTTAGTGTGTTCATGTATGTTTACTCAAATTAGCATGAATATGTTTGTGTGTGCGTGTTTAGAAGCTTGTGCATTGCCGATGTTGGTGTGAGGGCCATGACAGGCCATGGCACTGCCCGGTGTGGGTTAAGAAGACTCTGAAGTCTCTGCCCAATTAAAGCCGACTTGCAGCCCTCTCCGTCCCCTGACACGGGATGGGGTTGCTTTGTACCAGGAGCACACACTCCCAGGGATTCCCTTTAAAAATATCTTCAATCGATGAGTCAATCAAGGAAAGAAAAAAGCTGTCCTCCTCTCTTCAGCTTGATGCCATGTTGCCAGTTGGCTGTGAGGAGCAGGCAGAAACTGGGAGCGATGCTCATTAATATTTCAGCACCTGACACTTTCAACCAACAGCCTCAACTAGGTCAATGTATATGTAAAAAAGTCAATGAATATCTATTTTGATTTCCGTCTAATTTGGTGTTTGGAAGATATCACTGTCTATGCAGGTGGCAATCAACTATGCTCTTACTGAAGTGAGGCAAATAAAGTGATGCAGCCGTCAAGGGGACGGAGAGGAAGCTCAGAAGCATGGACAAAACTAACTAAACTGATCAATCTCATAATTCCCCAACAAACAACTCAAATAGATGTCACTTAATTTAAGAGACAAACAGGTGTGCCACCTTCAACAAAGGATTTGTAAGCTTTTATTTTATTATTTTAGTTATAGTGTGACACATCAAGCTTCAAGCACGAGTGTGCAAGTACCCTTTAGTCATCCTCTGTCACAGGAGCCGCCTCCGTACGTCACAACTGAGGTGAACCTGTGGTCAGACAAGCAGTTAATTCAGGCATGACAAGAAAAGAGCAGAACAATGGCTTAATCAACAGACTGCACACACCTACAGCTACACTGTCTGTGTAGTATGTAGAGCATAAAATGTTTTTACTTTCTTTTTAGTCGGTTTAAGGTTTTGTTTTGTTTTCTTTCAACTTTGCACTCAGCCTAAGATCAACCAGTTTTAGAGCAATAATCTGAGATTGTAGAGATCCCTCTTTTTTTTGTTGCTTGAAATAATGACTCATTCCTCACCAAAACACTTTTTGTCTGTATTTTTCAGCACTTACTTTTTTATGGCAGTAACAAAGTGAAGGTATAGTATACAATACTAGAATGTATGAAAGGCAATATGCTGAAGTACTATTTAGAAAATGACTACAACAGTTGGATCACAGTATTGAGGCTATTTAGACCCATACATGCCTTTGAAAAAAAACTACTGATAGCCACCTCTTTTCGTGACATATCAGTCTTGTTAAATGGCACCTTAACTGAGCACACGCTTGACTCTGCAGCCTGTGCAAATCATAGTGAGATATCGTCACCTCTTAGTTTCAGTGACACTGGTCCTATTAGGATGGTGTAAAATTAGATGCAGGCTTTATCAAGTCAGCTAAAAGAATTGCCCCATCATCTTCATCCTTTGGCTGTAATAAAGAACAGTCAGTTGTAATTCAGCAGTGAAATGAGAGAGAAGCAGAGCGGGTCTTTTGCTGATACAACAAGCCAGCAGACTAGAATGGTTTGAATAGCCAAGATAAAAGCTTTCACTTTGGTCAGTTTCAGAATATTAATATTTTAAGAAAGCACCTCACCTGACATAAATATGGTGTGGTCTTTAATAGCTCCCCTCCCAGTCTCTTGTTTGGAAGTTTATCAAAGTGAGAGCTTACATGAAGAAGATTCTGGAAAGGTAACATAAATGGGATTAAGGAGAGGTTAAGATCATTCAGTGTGGCTGTTAGAGGGGGATATTAAATATTGATTTATCCCACTGTAATGACCGGGCAGAGGAGTGGGTCTAAGTGCTGCTTAGAGATGGATCAATTCATCTTTTCATACAAAGTGTATCTGAACAGTACAATGCATTCCTCCCAAACCTTTATCACCATGACTCTTGCTCTCGCTTTCTCCCTCTTCCTTCCTGGCCATTGACCTAGGAGAATACTGTGTAGATCAGGCTCCGTTCTACGGTATACAAGGCTTTAACCTGAGGACATGTAAAATATTCATGTTTTACAGGAGCGGATTTTCCTGCTTGTCTTTTTATTTGTCTGTTTTTACTATATCCCATCAGTACAATAAAACCTTTTACAACCCTTCTGCAATTTGCCTTTTTAAAATATTTATCTATAGGTATTATTGTCTGCAGAGGGCAATTACTTTGTTCCATTATTTACCATCTCTTCCTCACACAGTGGAAGCTTTTACCTAGAATGCACCAGTATGCCTACAGTCATATACACACCAACCAAATCCATTTGTAACCATTTGAATTTTTTCCTCTCTATAATGCACTATAGCTACAACTGGACATGCTGTTTTTCAGGGTCATATGAACTATACAAAGCATCTGCGTGTATATGTTCTTACTCAGATGTTGCGTGCATGCATTTTTGACCTGAGGTACTGTCTGCTAATACATTTTCACTGACTCAGCCGGAGAGAGCAATCATTTAAGCAGTGTGGGGGTTTTTTTAATCAAATGTTCAAGCTGAATTAACACATGAGAGATGTAGAAAGCTGAATATTTCAAAACGTTTTCAATAGTAGCGTTGTATCGCCCCATTGTGACATATACTGTATAGAGTCAGACAGTACATACATCTACATAAAGAAGTGATAAACGAGTTTTAATTTTTATGTAATTAGCCACATTAAATGAAGACAAAAAAATCTAAATTTAAGTGGAATTCAATACATTTAAAAACTGGCCAAGTGTACAATCAATAGTGTAATTGTCTGGAAACTGCAAACTGCCTGTTAATGAGTAGAGGAATTCCTATTACGAAGAAAGAGTGTTAATTGAATTTTCAGCCTCAGTCATTCATGACTATGTGACAAAAGTAATTTTATACATTTCATCTATTATGTGCACACACACAAGCAGTGTACTACATACTGTTTGATCATCTGACCAAATCTGCAGTTTTTTTCATAAGTCATGCACACAAAAATTTCAACAACAAAAAAAAAGGTGCATCAACCTCTTTTGTTTGAGTTCCAATAAACTATAGTATGCGATTTTCTGGAGGTGTCAGATAAAATATATTCCTCTGCTGACATGTCCCTAACTGGAATCAAAAGGGGAAAGGTCAGTGCATTAACCTATCGAACTGCCCTTTCTGCCCTACAACATTTCCTCTCCTCAGTATTGATGACTACAATTGTCCATTTCCCGTTTCCCAAAGCTCAGCCTGTAAATATTCAAATGAGCTTACAGTGGTGCTCCGACAAAATCCAGACTCCTAACCTATTGGTTATAGTGGTTATACTGTTCCCCTGTGTGTGTGTGCGTGTGTGTGTGCGTGCGCGTGATGCCAGGACTCTATTCAGGCAAAGCCCTCACAAAGACTTTGAATATAATCTTGTCTGGTTTGCAGCCCTGGAAGCAATTTTCTGCTCCTTTTCGACTGCTGTCTTGGAAATTGCAAACCAAGGCATTTTGGCTGCAATGTAAATCCTTGGCATACAAGGGTTTGCCCATCCAAATTAGATTATGCTCTGCTCCCAGACACTGGCTGTAGCCAGCAAGTGCTATTGTGAAGATTGCTTACATTAATGCTTTGTCCAATTGTTCAGCTCAGTCAAAAGAGTAAAAAATAATGTATGACTCGGGATAAAATGCGCCTTTGCATGGTGTGTGTGTCTGCGGGCTCCTGTCCCAGGTCAAGTCTTTTGCTCTCCTGCCTCTTCCCCCAGAAAGACATCAAGAGTCCATCTTGGTAGGGTCATTTGGCGATGGTGGCTCCATTATTTTCTACAGTTGTCATCTAACATAGTGCATTTCTGGCTGGCTACAGTTGATTAGAAATGCTGCTGGCCCTGGTGGCTAAGACCTGTGATGCTGTAGTCACCACAAGGCATATTCAACAAAGGATGAGGAAAAGAATAGGCTACAAAAGACCATTTATAGTCTATGGCATTGTTGCAGTAGGACCATAATGGCCAGAGTGTCCAACAAGTCTTGATGTTTTGTCTGTATGTGAAAGGCGTTTTGGTAGTGCCGGAGTTTGTAATATCCTGCTGTTGGTAACCTGAACAGGTTTGATAAGGCTGGAGATTTAAGCCCAACTTCACATTGAACATTTCTGGCTCTCTGAGAATTGGAAATTCGTGAAAGTACATGTTGTCATCACAAATTACCTCAGCCGTGCGGCAAAGAAAATAGGAACTGAACAGTGTTAGAAATGTTTCGCAGTACTCAGATTGATACACAATTTATGTTTCAGCACATGCGGGCTGAATTGAGAATGACACAGTATTGCGACATTTTCCTTCCAACCACTGTGCAATGTAATAACATGATCACAAAATATTCATAGTAGACATGTAGAAGTAAATAAACTGTTTCAACTAAATTCACATTTCAAACTAGCACTGAAGGGTCACACTGTGTGGGTTTGTCTTGCTTTCACAGCAGCAAAAATTATCTTGAATAATGAAAATGCTTTTCTTTAATGAAAAAAATAAACTCACACAAAGCACACATTAGGTTAGCTTACAAGATGTTTAAGTGATTTAATTTAATTTAATTAAAGGTCTTTTAAAACAAATGGGTTGATGCCCTGGCAGTGCAAATAGGACTGGAATAGCCGGCCAGCTCCGCTCTGTGTGATGTTGAGTATGACTACTATGGAACAGATGCCAGGCTTTTGTGGCCGCTACTGTTGATTCTGCTGCTGCCTGCATTAGCCTTAGCAAAGGGACATCTATGGGTAAAAAGAGAGCAACAGCCTGCATGAAAGGCACTGTGGGTTTACCGCATGGCTGGATGTACTTAACATTTAAATGGTTCAAAACTAGCAAAAACTACTGGAAAGCTGCAGACTTATAAATAACCTTACAACTGGTTACAATACAAATACAAAACAGATGAGGTGCTGAGCTGTGAGAAGCTGCAGCCATGTTAAAGTGCAGTCTTTGTCTGCATCAGGACTGGGACAGATTGTTGAGAGCTTTAGTCCGAGACCCTCAGAGTCTTCACTCAAGGACTAAAGACCACAGTGGTGACTGACACTTGATACACAAAGCCCTGCATTGTGGTCAGGACCACTGCCTGCAGCTTGCCACATACCAGGTGTGTGATATAACTAGAGCCAGTTCAGCACATTATCAAATATAAGTGGGAGTCCTGTCGCTGTAAAAGCTTGAATCATGAGATCTTAATCATATGCAATCATACACTTTCCAATCTGGTGAGATTTAGTTTAATGGTTCTCACCAAGTACAGTCGTAACTGCTCTCAGAATTCATAATAGGACTTAAAATTGTCATTTAACTGTGGTGTAATAAATGTTAAGTTTCACTTATTTATTTATTTTTTTATGTAGAGGATAGCTTTCATTTCACAGCCAAACCTGATCCTCCAAACTGAGCTGACTTCCAAAAAACTGCACCATAGTTTTTGCTGTATTTTTCTTTCATGTGTATTTGAACAATCCCGATCCATCTGGATTTGCCTTTTTGCCTAAAGCTATTTACAAAGGAGAGAGTGAAGGAGTGTCAGGATTGGCAATGCGTTGCCTAAATATAGGGTGGAGTAGGCACAATGCACAGGGCCGTCCGCCACCCGCCTCCGCCCAGAATACACCCTGTGGGTAGAGCAGCAGGCCTCCGGCACATGTTCTGCGGCCAGCCAGATTAAAGCTTTCCTTACAACACTGACAAGGGCCCTTTTGGGTTCCCTCGCCCAAGACGTTACACAAACTTTGCTATCTACCCCCATTGTTTTCTCCTCTTCCTCTGTGACTCACAGTCTCCCCGTGAGTTGCCTCACTAGCCAGCCATGTGCAACTGAACAGATACATGTGTTACCAAACTTTAAAGAAAAAAAACTGCACAGGCAGGGCAGATGAGATTATTGTGGGTGGCAGTTCTCCGCTACAGCTCTGAGTGCATTTCTATAATTTTAGTTGTGGGGAGGAGAGCTACATGCTGAAGTCATTTAAGGGAGGGACAAGTTGCTTGCCAGCGGTCGTGGTCAGAGTGGGAGGGAAATGATGTGTACTGTTATATCTTTTGTTTCCTTTCTCTTTATCTTTGTCTATTCACACCAGTCTCGATTTGTTCTTATTCTGCGCCGTTTCATTACATTTTCCTCAGCTGGCCTTGTAGCATTTATGTTTGGTATTTGCTACTTTTAAAGCCTTTTATCATTCCCTTGTACCTCCCATTATAAATATATATATGTTTTGTTTGTTTTTTTAAATATTGGCCATATACTGATTGGCTCCCTCTTTCAAAGTCTCTCCCTCTCTTTCTCTGGCAGGATGGCTAGCTTCCCCAGATACTGCATGTCCTTTGCTACTTCTCTGTGTCAGAGTGATCAGTAAAAATTTAATGACACTATAAAATAATAAAACTGCCATTAATTTATCACAGCACTTGATGCGTGTGCAGTAAAGAAGCATTAGTTCACTGAATCTTTTCCAACCTTAAAACAAAACCGTGATGCTTTGCGGATAATTTACAGCCCTAATTTCCAGTCTATTTCTAATTCACCAATATAAATTACAGGAATTATAACCAATAAGTATATTAAGCTCAGTATATAAAATTTTATGAAAATTTGTGGTACCATATTGCACAGATAGTCTGATATTAATTAGCATAGCACACAGGAGAGGAATACTGCAATTAGACCATTACATTACAGCATGTAAAACAGGTTGTATAAAGTATATGTAGATGTTTTTCCACTAACCACAACCTCCCCTTTCCTTTTTTCTTTTCTTTTTTTTTCCTTGGGTCAAATTAAGTAAAGCTACCTCAAAGACAAGAGCTTCATTCAGTCTTGTCCCAGGCTGTCTGGTGTGCTGATGCTCACTAATCATATGACTTTGTGCGGTGGAGAAAGAAGTTCAATGCTGAGCTAGTCATTAATGAAATTCATTGACGGATGGCCCCTGTTCTCTTTCCTTCTCAGCCCAACATGATGCTTAATGATCATGAGTTTATAAAAGGACTTGATTGATCAAGAGGGAGCAACGAAGCGCAGAAGAGAGACGAGATGACTACTTTATTACAGACACACACACTACCCCATGAATGCCGCGTCTTCCGAGCAGACTGTCCAAGTAGCATCTGAAGCAGCACCATCGCCCATCCAGCTAATCGCACTTCAGTCACTTTGTCATCAGGCTGCTAGCTTCTTTCATTAAGAGCAATAATGTGGCTGGGTGATGAATGCGCGTCTGTGCGTGTGTGCGCGCGTGCCTGCTTGTGCGTGTGTTGCTTTACACAGAATGTGACACAGAGAGAGGCACCATACTCCATCTTCGCTTTACAAAGTGTCCTCATGCCCAGCAGGGACCACCACATATGTCATAATTAGAAAACACTTAAGTAAGCAAAGGGCCGTCAGATAGACAGCCTCTAATCACAGGCCATAAGCAGGTAGTGGTTAATTGTATATCAGAATCACTCAGCTGGCCATAAATAATGACTACTCCTTCAAGTATGATGGTAAATTGCAGTGCTCTTTCTGTCTCTCGCGTGGTCCTTTCTTTTGAGGAATAGTTCTTGAATAAATAAAAGCATGAGGAAATTCAAAATACTGTGAAAGGCCTCAAATGGACTTGAACTATCTTCATTCTTCATCTTGTCATAATTTTTAACCGTCAACAAAAAAAATGCACAAAAGGAGCATAAAAAAAAAGAAATACATTTTGACTTCTTTAACCAGCATGATTTCATTTATTATAATATAAGCAAAAAAGTCAAAATAAGTCAGCTAGCTGGCCACAGGTATAAACTAAACGTTTGCAGACACAGTCGTTAGATCTTCTTAATTTTTTATCACCTGGGGAAAAAAAACTTCCCTGTGGTGAGAAAAAGTGAAAAAACACAACAAAAACAAAACAGTGGAATGCCTCACAGAGGAGGGGCTCAAAGATTAATGTGCTTGTTGATGTCGCTGTATGAGGCAGGGGAGCTGTTAGTATTGTGTGGGGGACTCTACCTGAGTGTCTGCTCAGACTGCATGTGATAGGCCTGTTTAGAAAGAAAAGAGGCAGAGGTCAGCGCAGACAGTGCATCTTTGGCAGAGACTGAACACACACCCCGGGAGTAAAACAAATGCTTTTTTCTGAATGGTGGCAACATGCCTGCTTTTAGTGTCATCCAGGCAAAACCTGGGGGGGGAGGGGGGATTATTTGTATCATGCAGAGTCAAAGTGTCCATCTCCTAGTTGAGTCTTTAGAGAGGAAGACAGCCCTTTGCTAATGCCCTGTGTATTCACTGAGGAAGTAGGTCATTCAACAATGGAGCCAGCAGCAGTCGGCACTCTCCCCTTGCATAATACATTAAGTGTAATGTGCAGCAACTATTCAGAGACCCCCCGAAAGCTGTTATTTTATTCTGTAAATGCACACGGACATGACATTTAATATTGTCACGGAGCGCTGAATGACAGGGTTTCATTGTGCGACAAGTACAACATGATGCCAAGTTTAATCTGAGCACAAAGAAACATGACAAACGGGAAAACACGGTGTGTTCTCCAAAGCATGAACTCTGAATAAATGATGGGTGCTGAGCTCTGGGCGCTGTAGACTGGAAGGCAGGATGTAAGGAGAAGATTACAGAGGAAAATCTGAGCACTGCAAAGAGGGCCACGGCCCCATTGTGTGCTCGGGATCACAAAGTATCCTTCTGTAAATCTATTTAGAGCACCCCTGGCCCTCACTGTCTCGCTGCCTCCTGTCATCCATTATAACAGCTACAGAATAGAGAGATGAGGAAAAAGCTGCATCTAGCTCATGTCAAAAGAGCAGCTTTTCAAAACAAACTGCATTTATCAAAGACATTTTTTTTTCCTTTTCAAATTTTCAGGTTTGTGTTGGAGGTTTTTTGTTTGGGTTTTTTTTTTGTTTTTTTTTTGCTGTTTTTCCACTGTAAAATGTGTATATGTGCTGGTTTGTTTACCTGACTCTTTGTATATCTCTGTAGGAGAGAGCACACTTTGACAGCATCGGGCACCACCTTGGCAAGCTGGGTGAGGAGGGAAAGCTTGGCCACAGAGTTATTGACCTCACCAGGCCAGAAGATCTAGATGGTAAGGCCATTATTGGGTCTCTTTGTTTCGTTTTACTGTTTTTCTGTCTTTTCCCTTTAATTATTATTACATACTATTAAATTCAATCCTTACATTGGACTTGATGTTTCTTCATAATTCATTTTACATAACATTTTACTTAACTTTCTAAAATATTAGAAAGGGGAAAATATTAAGAGCAATAGGCGGATTGTCTACACACTCAAAACTGAGTCTACCTTTTAAAAGAAAAGAGAGTTTTGATGGGTAATAAAGGCCCACTACCCCATGCAGCTCAGTACTGCATGCAGAGTGGTTGGGAAAGTTGTGTGCAAGAGAGAAGTGGTGAATGCTGTTTGAAATGAGCCGTTGCTCTGAGGTTTTCACAGGTAGGTGAGTGGAGAACAAGGGTGCCTGAGGACAAAGCTGGCTTTTTTCCAAGCTTGACTCCTGTTGCTGTTGTGCTTGTTTGAGGTCCTGGGCACATGTGTGTAAATTCTGATTACACCATTGTGACAAATCGTCATTTGCTTTTGTGGAGCTGGCTCCTACACAGGAGCAAGGAGTTCCTCAGTGCAACTAATATTTGTCTGACATAAATATTTGTGGCAGTTTCCATGGGACTTCAGAGCCAGAGCAGAAAATAAAATGGTTCTGACTCATCTTTGATGCCTCAGAAAGTCTCGAGACAGCGGGATAGCTATTTCTCAGGACAATGTAACACATCAGCGTTTTCAAATCAAATTTTAGGCACATTTCACTTCAGTTTTAGAACTAAATGGTCTTGCTCAGTTAGTTCACATAGACTTTTTTTAAGTCTTGCCATAAAAATATTTGTTTACAAACTCCAAAGCAAGGGCCTTTTTTTTTTAAAGCACATCTAGTTTCACATCACACCCAATTCTGAAGATGAGAATTAGAGGTGCATTTAGTGGGTTCATTTATATGTTTCCCATGTAAGCCACAGCAGAAGATCCCATCCCACCCGTCTGACTCCTTGGACAGATGTGTTTTGAGTGCTCATTCTCCCAGTGGGAACCCTCCCTCTGTGGCTACTGTGGAGTCAGGACTGAAACAGAGTGCCCACCAGGGAAGTTCTGTCCTTTTAAGTCCTGTTTAGGGCCAAGGCACCAGACGCCGCACATCAGTGCTCCCAGTGGGCTATGGATTAGGAGCAAGCAAAGGTTAGAGGAGAGAAGAGGTCCTCTTCCCGGGGTGGGGTGGGGGGTGGCTGGGAGACAGGGCAGTGCACATAACTCAAAACACAGTTAGCATTTCTTCTATTACACCACACACACACACACACACACACACACACACACACACACATATATATATATCTTTCTGTGTCTTTAAGCTTTACCAACAGGAAGGCACGGAGATGAATGATGTGAAGCAGAATTTTGAGATGTGAACCACAAAGTGTTTACTCTTCTGAGAACATGCTTACTTTTGAAATCTTGTGAGGATTTTCTCTTCCTTGAACCAAAGAAAGCTCAGCTCCCTGGCATACCATAACATAAAGAAATATACAGTACACGAGCATATTTGTGCTCTGTTAAATATGAAAGCATAGAAAACATTAGGCTTTCTAGATTATGTAAGGTCAAAGGTCATCTAGGTGCTGAATTCAAAATTCTTCTAAAAAATGAACATTAAAATATATAAATGTTATAAAATACATTTTTATTTCTATGACAAAAAGGCAGATTCATCCCACAAATCTAACTAGTTTTGTAACTAGTAACAGTAACTAGTTTTGGAACAACTTTAGTATAAAAATAGGAGGTAAATGAATTTGGAAACATTTTAGCCCCCCCCGAGTAGATCAGAACACGCTGCACATACTTTTGGTGTTTCCTGAAAGGGAAAATTACTGGGTGCACCACCTCACCCATACATAGGGTGTGAAAGCCCGTTGGTGTGTAGCAGCTTTCCATCCAGAACAGAGTAACCGCATCGAGCAGGCACAGTGACTTCTGTTATCGCGGCAGTTCACAGAAAGCTTTAGGTTCTTTAAGCTAATATTTGCAAAGCAGGCAGAAACCCAACTCCGAACAACCAAAAGTGTAAGTGTAAGTGTGTGTGCGGGGGGGGGGGATGGTTAAGAAATAGGAACAGATAGGATTTTCATCATTAAACAAAGTCACAAGCCACACACATGATCCCTTGGCAAATTCATTAGGTCTTTACCAAATACCACAAAAGCCTGAGCCCTGAGGCCCTTTGTTCATTCATATATGGCAGTATGGAGCTGCCATATAGCTGAGGTTGTGTGTTTGTCTAAAACGCCCCCATCACTCAGGGTCTACAAAGAACAAAGGGGTTGTTAAGAGATGTGTGGAGGCAGGAAACAGAATTAATCTAAAAGCCCAATGAGGTAATATCAAGCAAAGAGTGAGGAACAAAAGAGCAGCTTCAGCTGAGAAGTGTCCTCATGGAATAGGATAAGAAAAACAGTAGTCTTGCACTTTTGCTACAGATCACTGACAATGAGTTTCTTTACATCGGTAGCTCAGAGCTGTTGTGAAGTGTTATATGGGCTGATTGTTTGAAGATGTTTGTTTTTCTTCTGCTGTGAGTCTGTGGGAATCAAGCTCTGGCTTTTATTGCCGGGGAGTTTTTCTGGAAGAAAGCTTAGATGAGAAGCCTTTGACATAATAACGTGTCAAGTCACAAAAACAGTAGGTGCACAGGTCAAAACAATCAATAAGAAAGTTCTGTTTTGAAGCTGGCAAATTGAAATTTAGAGCAAACGAACAAACGTGTGTATTTCTCTGTGAGTGTCAGAGCCCGAGAAGTTGTGAAAGATTAAACTCATGCTAAATGCATAAGAGAGCTGGCTCTGCAGGCAAAAGTAAAAGCTGCAGCATGTTAAAACAAGCTGCCTCTTTGTTCCCAAGTTCCCACGTGCGTGCATGCATTCACACACTATCACACACACACACACACGCACAGGGTGTAGAAAATCCAAATGATCCCAACTGGATAGTAAAAAAAAAAAAAAAAAAAAATTGAAA
>VVHJ01000325.1:0-11318 GCA_015107715.1 Tylochromis polylepis | reverse complement strand
CCAAGACACTGACTTTTGTGCTTGCTTGATTAGCTTTCACTTGTTAGCTTGCTTCTTTACTTATTCAATGCACTTGCACATGCGTGGCTTCTCTTGCTAGTAGCTTCCGTCCCGACCGTCTCGTTGCCTTCTCCAGGGCAGTGGAGTGTTCTACTGTGCCGGCTTGTACACATACACGAGAGACACGAGCGTTCTTCTTTACTGATGTTTACTGTGCTCTTCTTAACATGCACAGATACACCGTAGAACTGGTGAACACAAATGTACAACAAAATTATATTTCAACGTTATGACATATTACAATATACAATTCACAAAATATAAACAAACATACCACTTTGGCCTGCAAGTGGACAAACCGGTGTATTTGGAACTTCTTATATCTTGCTTAGCTTGATATTCACAAGGCTAGACCGTCACCATGAGCAGCTTCTCTGACCCTTTTCTAAACAGGAAGTGACCTCTGCCCTTATCTTAAACTTCCTAAATTAATCGGTAATTTCTCCAAGTGTCAAATTAACAGTATACTAATCCTCCACGCAAATAGGAAAACGTTAGGAAGATAAAAAACAATAAAATCATACAAAATAAAATGCGTTATATATAAAGTCTCTTAATGGCATTAGCATTACAAGAGCTCCGCCTAGTGGTGAAACACCAGCGCTTAGACAGCCGCTACAGATGTTATGCGAGTTGTATATGCTGTATCCTTCTTATGAGCTTTAAGTAGTCTGACTATTCTCCTGTGACCTCTGACATCTACAAAGTATTGTCACCCAAAGAGCCATCCCTCACTCTTCTTTGGCCATTCTCGGTAGACCCTAGAGATGGTTGTGTTAAAATCCCAGCAGATCAGCAGTTTCTGAAATATTCAGCCCAGCCCGTCTGGCACCAACGACCAAGTCACTTAAATATCCTTTCTTCTCCATTTTGATCCTCGGTTTGAACTTCAGCAGGTCATCTTGATCATGTCTACATGGTGTTGAGCAGGTGTACCTAATAAAGTGGCTTCAAGTTTATCTGTGTGATAAAAAGAGTTTTAATCACTGCTTTCAAAACTAACTTGGCAGAGCAGAATAAGCTGAACCACAAAAACACAGAGATTCCACAAAGATTCATGTTTTATTTCCCGGGATGCTTTATGAAAAGTTATTTCCATGCAAAGATCAAAACAACTACCTTTGAGTCAGAGCTGTGAGGTGCAGCGCTCCCGTGACGCAAGCAAATTAAGTAACAATTTCACAGCCAGCAAAAAAAGTAACATGACATCAACATGAGCCGCCTTTTACAGACAACACGATCTCAACCCGAGAGAGTCACCGCTGTCTTTAAAAAAAAAATCCAAAGATTGTCTCTGCAGCGAGGGTGCTCGTTTCTGTGACCTCACACTGTAATTATAAAGTCTGACACAATAGTTCACCTAAACCTGAAAGACATTACCACACCACGTGGGTGTAGTTCACAAAGCAGATTAGTGCTTTTTATAAATAAACATAAATACAGTTAAGTTTGAATTTTTACACGTCGGCATGCCAATCAGAACCAATTTTTTAAGCATCAATCTGATGTAGCATCAGGAATCCTTTGGCAATTTCGTCAATGTAATTTACTGTACACATTTTTTTTTGTTTTTTTTGTTCTCACAGTCATATAGCCAAACTGGGAAAGCCTGCATTAGAAAACACACAGAAAGCTCTATGAAGCCGTTGCCGTTTACTGCCGAGTCAGCAGCTCAAAGCCACCAATGAGCTCAGGGAAACGCTGACTCTACCAGATCTGAAGGGCAAAACGGTGGTTTGGTTTATCAAAGTCTACTACGTAGCCCTTAAATAACAGGATGCCAGTCACAGGTTTTGATGCTTCATGCATAGAATTCTGCAACATGTCACTGAACATAACAGGCATTCCCACAAAGTGCACCATTTGGAAACATAATAAAAATCTCACAGACTGAAGCGATACCTGCTCAGAAACAAGTAAAAAAAAGAAAAGAAAAAGAAAACAACAACAAAAAAACCCAAATAGATGCCGTAACATCACAACAAAGTGTCTCATTTTTAAAATAATAAATAATTAGCATTTTTTTTTCCTTTCCTTTTTTTTTTTTTAAAGCAACAAGCGAGCTTTCATCCACTGGATAATAGTACACCACTTGGATCAGTGAGAGAGTAGAGAATGATAGTCATTGCACAACCAAAGCTTAACAATTCACCTGTCCGATACACATTAACAGGCTTGTGTTCCATCACAAGCAGCCCACGGGTAATCAGTAACCCTCACCAGTAAACAGGCAGGCGAGAGGATGCTTGTCATCTAACCGTTTGCTCAGTGTAACTTTAAAAATGTAGCCCTTGATAAGAAGCTCTGAAAAAATATAGACACTTCCTTCGAATCTTTCTTAAATCCTGATTGTCCACTACCTACCGAGGTATAGTGTAGAGAGCAATGCAATACGAATTCATTCACAGTCTGACCAAAGTTAAGTTAAATAAACACTATATACACAGTCAGGGCTTCAACAGGCGATAAATGAGCCGTTTTTGAGCCTTGAAGAAGCTTCAGTAGGACACTTGACAGGAGCAAGGCCAAGATCGCTGTCAGAGGGGGTGTGGGGGTGGGTTTGACGACCCGAGGGTTTTCTTTTTTGGCACTTCTTGGTGAAGTTTAGGAGATGGGTGACAGGGATACAGGGCACTGGCCGTTGTTGTTCATGATGTCATCCAAGTCTTCATCATCCAGGTCCACTGAGGAGGAAAAAGCAGACAAGCGGTTATTATAATAATTATGTATTAGTTACTTAGGCAAAATGAAATGTAAAGGGGCAGGAAGGGTAAGCTGAAATCAAACATCACTTTTTTTATAGTTAGACAAAAACACTGATGACTCTCGTATCTGTATGTTAAAAATGAAGCCACTGTGGGTAGCCTGTTAGCTTAGCATAGCATTAACACTGGAAACCAGAGTAAACAGCTAGTTTGCCTCTACAAACAAATGTTCCTAAAAGCTTTTTGACACAGGGTTACATACTAGCCTGTTATGCTTCCCTATATAGTCGAGATGAGTACAAAACTTCAGTCAAAAACAAAAATCGTTGTATGTAGCCTCCATTAAACTAAAACAATTTTTTACACTTTAATTGTGCTAAAAATCTTTTTTTTTTTTAAATTTGGGGGGTAAAAATAACATGCAGCGAAATCAGTGACCTTAGGGGGTGCTGTCATGTAACAACACGCCCCCCCATTTCCACTGTTAAGCTGAGCCAAGCTAGGCTATCTTTTCACTTTCTTTATCTAACTAGAAAGTAACCTGCAAATACTGAACTACTGCATTAAATATTTCAGAATTTAGATTATGATTATTAATACACGTTTAGGAGCCTGGAGTATTCTTAAACAGATTTTTTAAAAATAATATTTTATTATACTTCCAGTCAACTTATCTGCAACATCTCATTTGTCATTTTCCAATATCATGGTCAATGCCATAATCAGTTTATTGCTGCACCTATACTTGTGGGTTATTATTGTTTTTTTCTATTGTTGCTTGATTTTGTTTCAGCGGAGCTGGATTTTGCTGTACTTAATTATTTAATTGCCAAAGTGCTTGCTCATAGGGGATCATATAATTGTTGGGTTTTTCTCTGTATGTATTATTGTAGGGTCTATCTTACAATAAAAAGCGCCTTGAGGCGACTGTTGTTGTAATTTGGGGCTGTATAAATAAAACTGAATTGAACTGAATTCATTGTAACCTTGCTCATGTCTGCCCATTGACTTGTTCTGCATTATCTTTGAAACATCTTTATTTCTATACATCACTGCGAGCATAAACACACATACATATATAATACTGACATTTTATTCACCTTATTAATATATTTGAGTAATCCAATACAGTTCAACAGCCTTGAGGAGCTCTCACATATCTACTGCTACGTGTTATGCTCTTTTACATATGTATATAGCACGAGTGCATCTGCTGCCTGTTATACTGTCATTGTGTAATTGTAAACTGTGTAAGTGGGGTCATCACTGTATATTTCTATATAGAGCCTCACCTTTCTTGGACCGACCAATCTGGCCTAGTTTGGGTGCCCTCTGTCCGAGTCTCTGAGGGTTGGGCCCGCCACCATGGCCGCTGACCTGGGGGTGTCCCGGGTTGAACTGCCCCGCCGGGCCGGGCTGCCTGGGCGGCCCGCTGGGCGGGATGAGCTCGGGGATACCTGAAGTACCGTACATCTCTAGGAGGCGTCCTTTAGTGTCTAACCGCTAGATGTCCGCACAGCCCAAGCTTTGTGTCGTGATGGAACGCTTCTCACTTCCGCAATGGTATTAACCGATGAATGTATGGGCAACAGACGACTAAATGCTGGAAATTACAGAAGGGAAGTCCGCCAAACCTGTCAATCAAAGTGAACACGTTTGTCAAGAAAAACGAGTGAGAGAGCGAACAGCTCTGCCAGGTGTCTCCCAACACTTCTCGGCTGCTTACATTACCACAAGCCGCGTACTCTTACGTGTTTTCAGTTTTATTACTACTATCAGGTGTAGCAGCTCCCTTCCTGCCCACTACAAGAGCACGGCGACACAAAGCGTGTCTTCGTTCGATCTACTCGCTCTAATCATAAAAAGCTTTTCCACCCGGCTCTAAACAACAGTAACTCAACGTTTTCTCTACAATACGTTTAAAATACGACTAAATACAAAAATATGACCTCACCTTCGTTTCTTTGAGGCCGCAGTAAAGAGCTGAATTCGGTAAAAGCCGCTTCTGAGAACCGTGTTGTTGTTTATCAGCGCTCTTTCTCTCTCTCCCTCTGTTGGCACAGCGTTGAGGAAGCGTCGATTTAAAGGGGCCTCTCAGCGTTTTCTCGGCCGTGGGGATTTCCTTGTATTGTGTCTTGACTCATAGCGTCTTGCGGACGTCACCGTGCGGTTGACAGCGCTGAACTTCAGATTATACAGTGGAGGTGTGCCAAACTTCCTAGGGCGCAATGCGTACTTACGCACCTCCTGTAATGAGAGAGTGACTCCAGAGCCAACCAATGACGGACGGTGTTCAATAACACCACCCTCCCCCCACCTCATACACACCACATTTAATGCTTTATGTCGGGTACTTCACGTCAACCCCCTCTTCCAGAGACCTTCATTTGATATGGGGAACATGAAAGTATTTACAGTAAGTTGTTATTTACCACAAAAGTACACAACTTTTTCTTGTTTGCTTTGTCACTTTGTTCTTTTGTGAGCATACTGCAGTATGCTGTGGCCTTGAATCAGTGCCCCTGGCATTGTCTGAGTTCACCTTCACTTATCTAAGCAACCTGACTTAACCCCAGTTACTTGCCTCTGCCACTTATTGACTAAACGAAACAGTACTCATTCAGACAAAAACAAATCCTTACCTTCTTAAACAACGACAAAGTGATTACAAATTCACTGCCCTGCAGCTGGACATCAAACTCAAGTAACCTTTCTTACAGTAGTTCCAATGGAAATTCAAAAGAGTCCAAACACATCAAACATGTTAATTTGAATTTTGACAATGCATCTTTGACTCAGTGGGAACATCATAAATTCAACGAAGAAGAGGCAGACTATGCTTGAGTATGATACAATTTCCAGTTTCTTTAATGAAGTTTGTATCAGTCATCCATTAAAAAAGTAAATCAGGGCCATTATTACCAAGTACACACTGTGGTGTAGATGTAGCACAAATACTTTGTTTTAATAATCAGCGTTGAGCAGTACTGAATTCTGGTTTAAAGACTAAAACTAGGTTTGTAAAAACATATTAATTAACTGAAAAATAAACACCCAACTTTAGAAAAAAAATATATATAAAAAAGATGTTAAGCACTTGCAAAACTGACTAAAATATAATGTAAATGTAAATGTTTAGTTTCAGATTGAGTCGATGGATAAAGTTTTGTTTTGTTTTGCTTTAGGCGTCTGCATGACTGTGAGTCACCTTACTTTGTAAAATGTATTGAAATACTGGTTCTGATTTGGTCAGATTTTACTGATGGACAGCAAATACAAAGGTTCTTGTAAGACCCCAATTTCAAAGATGTTTGGATGCAGTGTAAAATGTCAATAAAAACATAATGTGTAATTTGTAAATCTCATAAACCCATAATTATGTTTGAACTGAGAAAATGAACCATTTTATGAAACAAATAATTTATTTTGAATTTGATGACAGAAACACATCTCAGAAAAGTTGGTACTGGGCCATGTTTACCTTTGTGTAGGATCCCTTCTGCTCCCGAGGAAGTCCATAACAATCTAGGAACTGAGGAGGCCAGCTGCACGACTTTTGGGAGAGGAATGTTGTCCCATTCTTCTCAACAGTCTTGAGTCTGTACTGCAGGCAGATCAGTTCAGCACCTGGAATCTTTCACTATGAAGCCATACTATTGCGAGTAGATGCAGTATGCAGTTCAGCATTGTTGTGCTAAAATACCCAAGACCTTCTCTAAAAAAGATGTCATCTGGCTGTGAGGATATGTTGCTCTAAAACATGTATATACTTTTCAGCATTGATGATGCCGTTTTAGATGTGCAAGCTGTCAATTCCATAGGCACTGTTGCACTGCCATACCATCAGAGATCCTGGCTTTTGAATTGAGATAAAGATAATGCTTTAGCCTGCATTTGTGAATGACACAGTGAACTGCATTCATAGACAGTGATTTCTAGAAGTGCTCTTCAGAGAATCATGCCTATTTTCAATGCAGTGCTGCCCGACGAGGACATCCAATGTTAATTTTTGTCCTTCTCCCTTGCGCACATTGGTTCCTCCAGATTTTCAGAATCTTTTGATGGTATGTTATGTAGTTGATGTTATATACTGTAGATGATGAGACATTCAAATAATTCATATATTTGCATTCAAATACATTAAGTCAGATTGTTTCAAAACAGACAGTTTTTGGCAGATTGGGGAATCTCAATGTCGTGCTTTCTGTATTCTGTTGTTAATAAGATATGGTTTTATAAATCATTGCATTCTGTTTTTATTTACATTATATACAATAACCCAACTTGTTTGAAATTGGAGTTGTACATTCCCATGAATAGTAGGGTTAGTTTGTTTTCTCTATTTGTTAATGCAAACCTGTTAATGGGGGTTTGTTTGTTCATTTGTTTGTTTGTTGCATTTAACAACTGCTAACAATAATGTAATTAATGTATCAGCCATATTTGTGTAAAACCAGAAGTAAAGGCTGTTATATGAAAATGGTAAAAAAAAAACGGTTTATGTACTGCTTAGAAATATCAGTACTAGTGCAGTGATTGTTAAACACCCATACTAATTTGACCCATACTTTAATCTGACCAAATAGTCTCCTGAGGTGTACACTAACAATTATGAGGTTGTTTATGCATTAAAGGTCACATATGGTGAAGATTAACCCCAGTGCAGAAAAGTATATAATACACTGGGTTACTTGCGTTCAGCCCACAGTTTTTGAGAGGATGTTATCTCTATGTTTATCACATTTTACAGGTGAGCTCATGCACAGTTGAGAGATTATCCAAGAAAAAAATTCTTAGACATGCCAAGACTGATCTGAAATACAAACTGTAGTACCCCCCATTGATACAGACCATCTGGGCAGCTATATAACTGTCAGCATAAGCAATCAGCGGACTCAGAGTTCCTCATCGTCCCAACGAACACAGTAAGAAGAAAAACCTTTGCCATCATGTCCAGGATCACCGGGGTAACGATCTTGCTCATCATTCTCGTCAACAGCTTGTGCAGCAGCGCAGGTACACACAAAGATTTTTTTTTCACTTGTTCTGCAGAGATGTAGATTTTACAGTTTTACTTTGCAGCATGACTGTCAACAGGTGACTCTGTTAAACCGTAGACTGTGACGCACTGCTCGCTCAGTAAGCGAGGTTATACAGAGTTGATGGGTAAGGTATCGCTGTTCCACATGGGTGATTTCTTATTTGTTATCTTCTTCCACTGCAGCTTCTTCTGATGGAATATCCGTATATATTCGCAAGTGCAGATGCACAGGTGAGTGACCAATGACCACTTTCATCTTCTTTCCTTGAAAAACTGCAAAAAAGCCAAAAACAAATACTACAGACATAAAACAAATATCTTACTTCTTTGTGTTACTATGGGCATATGTTATGGGGTTTCCAATTGTACATTTAGGGAATTTTCTCTGCTATTGACATTACTGGTTTTATGTGGAGACAGTTTCAGTGACCAGCTATCTTCTCTTGCAGAGGTTTCCACAGGCAGGTTTAAGTGTACCAAACCGCTCAGGCCCACAAACTACAACGAGCAACGGGATCTGATTAACTGCCTCTGCAAAATATTAAAGGACGAGAGTAAGTGAAACACAGTCACGTTTGTCTCACCAAGAGAGACTTTTCTCTTTCCTGTGATAATATTCAGTAAATATATTTAAGTTGTCATCATTTTTTTCTCTTTTGTTTTTTGTAGAGCGTTCAGAGCTTCTGTGGTTCTGCCGTGTGATCTACACACACAAGTATGCTACAGTGCTCTGAGATTAACAAGTCGAATCACTGACTAACCAAACTTAATATCCTATTACGTATGACATTAATCTTGTTATGTCGATACTTGTGAATTTTTCTGAAATTGTAAATAAAGACAGATATTTTTATTACATAGAGTCTCGTGTCCTTCTCATTGCAGCTTTTTGTGTTTCCACATATTTAACTGAAAAAGTCTTCGATCTTGAAGACAGCAAAAAGGAACAGTTTCAGTATACAATTTTTCCCTTTTTTGTGATTTTTTTTTTAGTATTTTGAAACTTTAAAAAACACAAAAGGGAACACATTAATGGTATATATGATTTGGCTGGTCAGTTACTCCTTATAAATCCTCCCACTCTGAAATGTATTCATAGATTTCATAGAGATGATGACATAAATACATTAAGTATTCTTAAACCATTTCTATGGAGGATTACTTGTTTCCCAGCTTCCTGGCCTCCAATCTTTATGTTGAACTATAGTAAAAGAAGTAAAGCACAAAAGTGAGAGTGGTTTCTATGTCATCCAGAGTTAAACAAGAGATTAAAGGAACACTTTTCCTAAATGTCATCAAAGCGTGTGTTGCTTTAATGGCATGGAATACTTGTGAAATAAATGACTCATTTCTTCAAGGCTATTATGAAATCCTCACCACACAGGCAGGAATGTCCACTGATAGATAAACTGATACCTTTCATCTTCTTTCTTAAAATGTTTTAATTATTCAGCGCAATTTTATTTTTATCCCTTCAACTGAAAACAACAAGGAAACAACAAAATGCTTCTATCAAGACATAGAATCACTTTTCACATGATAGCCTCACACATCCTGTTCTTGTCTTATTGTCAGTTACTGTTAATAATCAGGTCCTACATTTCTTAGCAGACATGATATGTTTTCAGGCTGTAGTTTTTTCTGCTCTCTAACTCAGGACTTATGCTACCAGAACTGATTTCTGTTAGCTGTGGCGCTTAAAGAAGTAGACAAAACTTTTGCTTTATAGGGGCATCGATTCACAACTTTATCTGCCAAGACAAAGGAAAATTTAGATATCAGCATACCAGCACTGCATATGTGGAAATGCCTCAATAAGAATTGTCTTTGCAAATCATTAATGTCAGTTTGTGTAACTTTCAAACTTTCCTTGAGTTGAAAGCACTAATGAAAACAAATGACAAATGCCCATTGTACCAACACAGGCACACTCTGTGTCACTGAATAGTGAACTAAAATCTGTGGGGTATAAGTCCTTTTAGAGTTCTATCTTTGAACTCCAAATCTGGCAGGTCAGCAGAGATAACTGTCATGGGAACACAGAGGCTTGTTTTTCCAAATAATATGATCTATCCGGTTTCAGATTTGTAGCAGAATTCTGCAGACAAAACACCATTTTGTCTCTAATGTTCATCAAAGGCTTGTAGAAGCAAGACCACTTGGCAGTAGCCATCTTGGCAACAATTTCATGCAGTTTTTTCCAGCTAAACAAGTCTTTATCAAAAAGGAAGGGGAGATATCCATAGCATTAAAACATTAAAACTTAATTTATGGCGTGTCCAATGATATCTAACAAATAAATTACCTAATAAACAGTCGAGTGCAACCACATGACTGGCTCATTTCCATTTAGATTGTACTACTGAATGATTCTTTGGGTCTAGTGGGGGGACAACATCCATCTTTGGTTACACTGAACTCTTCTACACGCATCTGTTCAGGATCCATTGAGTTTCTCTCTTATGAAACCTAGTTTTAAATTTACACCTGGGTAATGCCACAGTGCAAAACAGTGGCCAGCACTCAGTTTTCCAACGATTTGGATAAGTTCTAACATTTTACAGATGAATCCATGCAGAGCTGAGATAGCATCTGAACAACAAAACAAAAACATTAACAAACAAGAAAACATCCCCCTTAAACATGTCGAGACTGATCTGTAAGTTCAAACTCCCCACACACTATGATAGTGTGGACTCGCTGCGGTGGTATATAATTCCCCGGAGGTCCTCGTCCTCTGCAGAAGGATCTGAACACGTCAGAGAGAACAGACGAACCTTCGCCATCATGTCCAGGATCACAGGGATGACGCTGCTGCTCATCATTCTGGTCAGCAGCTTGTGTGACAGCACAGGTACATACAAAGATCATTAGCTTTTAACTTTTTCTGCATGGATGTTTATGTTGCCGTTTTACTCACCAACGGGACAATAAGTAACTGACTCAGTTTAAATGTAAACTATTGTGCGGCACTTTGTCTGCCCGTGAGTTTGGGAGGAAATGTTATACGGGGTCGATGGATAATGTGTTACAGTTCATATAAATGATTTCTTACTTGTTGTCTTATCTTTTCCAGCGAGGGCAAATTCTTTTGCTCAGTCTGGTGTGACCAAACTGGATATTCTTAGATGCAGATGCACGCGTAAGTTACCAGCAGTTTTTTATTCTGTGTGGTTAAGAATACAACTGCAACAATGACAAAACACACATACAAACACCAACATCGCAGTCCTCAGGGCTGCTGTGATGTTATATTGTGGTGTGTCCCATCTTGAAAAGATGGATTGCACCTTTGGAGCCTTTTCTCAAAAAATCTCTGCCATTGTAAACATTACCATGATGAGGCTTCTCATCAGGAGAGTCTTCTCCAAGCACGACATCCCAGTATACTTCAGACCCAGCCACACACTCAGACAAAAACTGGTTCATCCCAAAGACAAAACTCCTAAACACAAACTCAACAATGTAGTGTATGCTGTACAGTGTAGCGAGGAATGCTCAGACCTCTACAT
>VVHJ01000324.1:9158-21021 GCA_015107715.1 Tylochromis polylepis | reverse complement strand
CACCACTTTGTATTGGTCTTTCACGTGGAATTCCAATCAAATTGATTCATGTTTGTGGCTGTAATGTGACAAAATGTGGAAAAGTTCAAGGGGGCAGAATACTTTTGCAAGCCACTGTCGGTATTGGGTACTCAAAACTACACTATAGCATAACAAGAACTGCTATCTGTGAGGAAGTTTATACTTTAGCACCACTCCTGATGCAGTAACTAGATTTGAATTGCTCCAAGGTTGTTAATGCTTTCTGTAGGGGAGATTACCATAGGGTTCAAATCCAGTCTAAGGACTTTCTGTGTGGGGTTTGCATATTTTGCCCTCATCTGTGTGCGTTCTCTCCAGATAATCTGGCTTCGTTCTACAGTTCAAAGACATGCATGTGGTTAAATTAATTAGTGATCCTAAACTGACCATGGGGTGAATGTGACTACGAATGGTTGTCTATCTCAACCATGTGTTAGCCCTGCAAAAGTTGGGGACCTGTCCAGAATGTAACCTGCCTTTTGCCCTATGGTAGTTGGGATAGGCTTCAGCTCCCTGCAACCCTGAAATGGCTAAATGGAAGAAATTGGACTGATGGAGATTACCATAGATACAGACCCAAAATGCCCATGACCAGTCATCCTCATACCTGCTTGCCATTAAGATTAACTGGCCAATGTCAGAAGTTATTTTTCTTTTACACCAAAATATTAAGTGTGCAGCAATATCAATAAAAGTATTCTTTAGTGCTGAAACCAATAAACAGCATCTACAATCTTAACATCATTACCACAAAAATCATTGCACAGGTTGTTAGATTGTTTTATTTTGTGAATTACAGCATACTTGGTGTTTTTCCATTAAAAATGTGAAAATTGCAAAGCAAAACATTTCATGTTAATGATGAAGTATACAATTTCAGCCTGTTTATTGTAAAATATACTGAATGCTACCTTTTGTTTGTTGTTCCATGCACAAATGGTAATTTTTACAGTTTCAAAAAATGCAATCCAATGATTTAAACAAAAAGAAAATTCTCCACATGACGCTCTTTGCTCTACTTATTAATAACCAACATTAAGAAGCATTTAGAAGTAATTTATACCCTTTCCTCTATACAAATCAGGCAAGTGAGAGAAATGACAGCAGCTGTGGAAATGTGCTTTGGGATGATTAACAGTCCTCCTGATTCGAGGTGATGTCTTTGCCACAGTGTTGAACCCTCGGTTGCCATGTCTCATTATCCCCACCCTACTAATGGAAGGAGGAGACAAATAATTCATCTGCCCTGATGGTGACATAGTGTATACCAGGTCTCCCTGGGACAGACTGAGCAGCTTTTCAGCCAGAAGACCAAGGATTATAAAATAAGACCGACAGTAAAACGGTGGTTTAGTTCACACTGCTGTATGGGGTCTTTCCTAATCAAACTATTACAACCACTAACATATGAAATGAATAACACTGATTAGTGGACTGTGTTTTGGTTAATCTGGTGATAGGTGCATATCACAGAGGTTAAGATGCAATATACTGCAATACTGTATAAGGAAGACAATTTTTAAAATCTAATTTTAGAAAGCATAAAGAAAAAGCCACTTTTGTGCATGCAAAAATTTACGTAATCAGAACAATGATCTGCATTGACTTTTATCATAGTTCCTGTAGCATTCAACATCACAGCACAACTTTTTGTGCCATCTAAAAAAGGAATTGACATTTATCTACATATGTTTAAAAAAAAAGTGATTTAGAATTGATACAGCATCACAAAAAAGTGTTTCCTACAGAATTAGATTGTAGTTGTGGCATGGTCGGTCATGTACACATGTGTATGTTATAATTAGGCACACAGAAAATATTTTATTTGCCAAGGACTATGTGACAAATTCATAACTATTAACATTATTAGTCGATTCTCCCAAGTGTTGGACTGCAGCTGAAAATAGTAGACCTTAAAGTCTCTACATTACAGAACCAGTTCTCCACCTGCTGTGTGATCTAATTATAGTGGCCCTCCAACCTGCTGCAATTCAAAGAGAAGAACTGACACCAGCTGCAGTGCAACACAGTGGAATTAGAGAACATTTCAGATCCTTCTTGGAGAAGCCCAGTGGTACTGATGAGTACCACAACAGAAATGCGTTTGTTGAGTGAGCCAGTAATGAAGACCAGAGACAGGAAGGACCAGGGCTAGCTAGACTAGGAATGGAACTGACTTTTTGAATGAGAACAAGGAAATTTTACACTATATCAGTAATGAACTGAGTCATTCTGTCAGACAGATAAAAATAAAATTAAAAAAACATAAAAAACAATAACCTCATCATATATACTGGGCAGAAATACTGCATTGTAACAGTGATTTCTGATATCTCCATTAGTCTGTAATGTTCTTCAATAATTTAAAAAAGTGAAAAATAACTATGGCCAGACAACTGAGTGTTCAAAAATACTTGTGGGTTGCTCCAAGTCAGCAGTCATGAGTACCTGAGAGTTGCTTGAAGAGACATGAGCCCTGAACCATCAGCAGGGAGTTAGGAGATAAGTCTGGACTAAATCTGATCCATGGTGGTTTCCACTTATAACTCAAAGGACTTAAAGGATCTGCTGCTAAACTCTAGGTCTGACACATCATATGGCACTGTCTTCCCTATGCAGGTCTGAACTGTTTTGATGACATGCAAAACACATGCAGGATACTATAGGCTCATCAGTTAACATTTTTCATATATAACACATATAAGTTTTATTTTGTTATTTTATTTTTACTGTTAGAGGTTATGTGCAAAGTAGAGGTATAGTACAATCTGCTGTGATATTGGACTCCACATATGCCTGTATAAAACTGCAAAGAAGCATCAACTGAAATAATTGTGTGGATGCTTCACAGCATCCACACTATTGAGTTTGTGTTTCTCTTTATTCTTTATACTTTATTCTAGTTTATGCTGTTTCTGGTAGTTCACTGTTGAATTTTGCCAATCTGCCAAACACAGGCTTCAGAAGGAACAGCTGCTACCTAGGCAGGAAATAATGCTGAAACAAATAAATAATAAACTGGATGAAGATGCAGCAGCTGTGAAACCATCTATGTCACAAGAACACACTGTAGGGGAGGAGGTTTAAAAAATTATCTTGCACAAATTTTAAACAGATCTCTACCTAGATTTTATATTTTCAGGTCATTACTGATAAATATGCAAACTGCTGTTTTTATTTATTTAACCCTCTAAATGTTTTCGATACACTTGGATAAAGACCTGTAATGGAAGTCAACTAATCTCACAAGTTCAGTGTAACCCGCACTGAAATCTAGCCGTTACAAAAGCAAGAACAGAGTTTTATTGACTTGCTGTCTGGAAAATTGCAGAGTCTGTGGATCAAAACAGTTCAAAACTGGACACAGATTCACAAAACTGTACAAACTGCTCTGCTGTCAGATATGTCCACTAGAATACAGGACGTAAGCATTCACCACTTCGTTTTGTCAAAGTAAAAGTCAAGATAAATGTGGCTCCCTCTTTTCAGCAACTAATGTGTCAGAGCATAAAGCAGAAAGAGGAAGACAGTTTAAAACGAACTCAGAATACAAAACATGGCCTCTCTAAATTGTACACTGTGAGAAAGTAAGTTGTAAGTGCTATCTTAAAGTTTAATAAAGACTGCACACAAAACAAAACAAAGCAAAGAGAAGTCTAAACCCTTAAACAACAATTAAATGAGCACTATGACAAAGTTCCATGCATTAAATTTTTGTGAATATTTGTATGGTCAAGTCAAGTGGCTATTGTTCTTATTTCAACCATGTACAGTGGTACAGTACAGAGTGAAACAAGACAACGTTCCTCCGAGACCATGGTGCTACATATGACATATAACAGACAATCAAAACAGGACTACATGAAGTGCAATGTGCAAAAATTGCAACAACAAAAAAACCAAGACAAGACAGTGCAACACTAGACAGAACAGTATGATACAGACACAAGATACGATGTGCAAAGTGCTGAGTATTGTGCAAAAGTAGCTTGGTGTCTGAAGGTGTGCGTGTGTGTGTGAGAGATTCTGCAGATAAGTGCTTGGTAGTGATGTGTATGAAGAGGTGTGTGTGTGTGTGTGTGTGTGTGTGTGTGTCAGTCCAGTCACTGAGTGCTCAGGAGTCTGATGGCTTGGGGGAAGACACTGTTTCGCAGTCTGGCAGTGAGGTCCCGGATGCTCTGGTACCTCTTTCCAGAAGGCAGCAGGGTGAAGAGTGTGTGTGAGGGGTGTGTGGGGTCCTCCACAATGCTGGTGGGTTTGCGGGTGCAAGGGGGGGTATAAGTGAATTGTGTAAACTTAAAAGTTTCCCAGACCACCTCAGTTGCCTGTAACAGCACATTGACTGATTTATATTTAAAGAATGTTAAATGGCTCTCCACAAGAATACAAAGAATGTGACATTTACACTCACCACCAAGTTCCTTGCATCCACTACTAATGTCAACAAATGACAGGCTCCTAGCACAACACAGGCTCCACATAAGGGCAGAAACACAAAAACTGATGTGGCTCCAAGATAGTGTTTTGCAAGTGAGGAAGCAAGCTAATGCTATACAGCTAGCTGCTGATTTAAAGTTAATTAAAGAAATTATTTTAGCTTCTTAAATTTGAAGATTTGCTGTTGTCCCAGTACATTTGCCTCAGAGAGAATGGTTGATCTTACAAAATTTAAGAAAAGACATTTCATCATGGAACCATTAAGCGTGGGAGAGGACACTGCTGGATTTTCAGAGATGGAGTAGGTGTTGGCTTGCCAGTAATGAGCTGAATGATAAGTGCTCCAAATGAATGGTTTGTTCGACTGAGAGATGAAAGATGGTAATGGGGGCAGAGCGTCAAGTTTAAAGGGAATATTTTTGAAATTTGGTGATAGTAATGCTTCCAGAACTTGTAAACCAATGGGCGAGGGCAGGACATATGAGAGAGGTTGCAATGTGAAGCGTGAAATTTGGTTGATAATATTGGGAACATTTTTTGTTCGGTTGCTTTCGAGAAGTGATAACCTTGAACTGGACCACTTATTGTTCGAGCTAATTTCCAACTCTCCCTCCATTGCAGATTTAACCTTGGATGCTGAGGAATAAACAGATGAAAGGAGTCTACTGTACATCTTGGAGAAAAATGTATTTTGATGGAGCTCAGAGCACAGCCGAGATCACAGCATAGGAGTTCTTCTCACAGCTGTTGAGGAACTATAGCAGGGGGCATGGGGAACTGTGATTTTGTGCAGTTTCTGATCTGAAAGTAGCGTAAGAGGTGGGAAGGAGAACGTAGAGGATAAAACTGTGAATTTGTAAAGGTTTATGTAAAAGTTCTTAAAAGATTTTAGGTCTCTATACCTGTGCATGTTCATGCCACTTTGATTAAGATGTAAGTCACCATTTGCCACTTTTCAGATGGTATCCTCAAATACACAGAATACCAATACACAAAAGAGCAGCTCAGTGATCTTGCACGAAGCAAATGCAATTCATCAGCTGTGTAATCGAGTGTGTGAACAGCAAATAGTTAGCAATGATTCTTGGTGGCTGACCTTTCGGGAATGATGATTTGCTAATGCAGTGTTACGTACCCAACTTAAGTATCAGACCTTCATAAGCAAGAGATTATTCTATCTTTGTTCCTAAACCATTGCTGTGTGAAAACAGCATTGACTTGACAGAAGAAGGATGCACACACTCTGCAACTAAAGTGCTTCTCTCCTCACACTGAGAAAGTTTCCACCACTGAATGAGCCAATTTATTTTCACAGCCCCGTGTCAGCTCAGTTGTTCTAATGTATGTGTGAGGCTACATTCATGTTTGCTTCGGCATCAGATTCTGTTCACAATAGTATTCTTGTATACAGCAATTTGTGCAACACTTACATACATTTTGATAAATTTAATCACAGCCCAGAAATCTTCAAAGAAATGTCAAAACAAAACAAACAAAAAAACCCCCAAAATGCTGTTGCTCTTTTTATAACAATAAAATAATGAAATGATTCACAACTGCAAGTCATTTACAGCAAATGTGTAATAGAAAAATACAGTGACAACATTTCAAATCTTAAATTTTGAAAACATGAAGTCATGAACTTTGTTATTGGGAAACACTTCTTTAAATTGTGGCAGGTGCTAAAGCTTCTATTTATGCAGTAAAGCATCAAGACTTCATTAATTAGGCCTTGGATTATTACCCCTTGTGAGGCAGGTCAGCAGTTGTCAGAATGAACTGTCAGCTGTGGACAGTGTGCTTCTAAGCAACACACAAAGACTCTACAATGAAGTTAATTGAAGCCTGCAAAGAAGAATGAGAAGGCGCTGTATATATATATATATATATATATATATATATATATATATATATATATATATTTTTGTGTGTGTGTGTGTGTGTGTGTGTGTGTGTGTGTGTATATATACACACATATATATATACATATATAAGTGCTTCCACCTTGCTATTTCCACTATTCAAAATGCCATTAAGAAATGGGAGATATGTGAAAGTCAAGGCAAGACCTCGAAGCAAACGTCCTGCACAGCTTTATCACAAAACATCTAGTATACAAAACAACATCTGGATAAGGCAGAGACATTTTGGCAAATCATGCACAGCCCATGAACAGAGACTCTGCTCTCACCACAATGATGAACTGTCACTGTCTAATAAAAAACAAAAGCCATAAAAAAAATCTTAAAGTTGACTGCAATTAGCAAAGATACATGTGAATAAAAACAGACCATTATTTAATCAAAAAAGGCACCACTGGCAAGCAATCATTCTACTTTAAGGTTTGTGGCAGCCTGTGATACAGGAAACACTGTACACTGTACAAATAAAGCAGAGACGAGACATTCAATATCGAAAGACATATTCTGGATGAAAATGTCATGTAGTTAATCAAGAAAGTGAGAAAGTAAAAGGCTGAACAATAATTCAAAGCAGAGTTTGGGGATGCTGACAGGTCCTTGAACCTTTTTGGGGACATCTTGAGCATGTTGTGCTGCCAAGATGGTTTAAAATGTCTGAGTGTGAGTTAGAAAATTCCTAATCCATCCATTTTCTGTTCCTTATCCATTTCAGCCTATAACAGCTAGCATAGAGTGAGAGGTAGGGTGCTCACCAATTAAGCTAGCATGCATGTCTTTGGATTGTGGGAGGAAGTCAGAGTACCTGGAGAACCAATGAGGGAGTTAGTTAGTAGTTACTGGTTGTTGCACATTTTTGCCACTCACCTTGATGACTCAGATATGTAGACAATGGCGTGCAAAGCTCTGCATAAGACCTACATACAACCCCACCATTCCTGTAAGAGGGGTGAGCAAACTTGAGCCTATGTCACAGCTATTATCTGTATTCCATTTATTTTTTATGTTGTAAGTAGTGCCCAAACTTGAATTTGTCCTGAATGAAGAAAATATTACCTTTAATATTACATTTTCTAAAAGGTAATATCAAAATATTAGAAATATGCTTGCGGCTCTTGTGCAGTGATTGTCTCTGTTAACTCAGCTCTGCGTGCAATTTTTACACCTGTGTTAAAACCTATGTGCTTCACACATAGCAAAGATTTGCACAGTAAAATTCATTTGTGAAACATGTTGAGCTTGAAACTTGTGATGTGCTGGCTGCCTGCAATATCAGTCAACGTGTAAACCTACCAAACAGAAAACTTTAGCAGTGTTCGTTTATGAGGACGTACTCTGACAGAGCAGGAATTGGACGGTGTAGCTTCTGTTTCAGACTGTCACCTTCTCTTTGTTCTCTAAAGTCAGCACTGTCAAAAAGAAACAGGGCAAAGGTGCAAATTTAATGAGGCAACATTCACCAAAGCTCCAGTTAACATGAAAGCACAGCACATATTTATGTTGCCTCTGCAAGCTAATTCACTCTGATTCCATGGAAATGGAAAGACAGTGTGCGTGTGTGTTGGTGTGACCTGTATCCCTGTACAGTAGGTATGACTTAAACACCCACTCCCACTTTCCTATTTAGGAATATAAATAAATATTTCATATTTACTTATTAACCCTGTAAGACCCAACCCATCAAAAAATAACCAGAAAATTCTGATTTTTGGGGGGATCTGAGATGTTCATTAACCCTTATAACAAAATCCACAAATTCTTTTTTGCTATATCATGTTGTGTATATATTTTTATTATATATTTGTTGTATTGTATTTGAGACATAGGGCATTTTTGGCAACTTTTTGTTAACAACAATGTTAATTTTAGACCCAAAAAAGAGTTTTGTCCATAACATTTTGAAATTATGGCAAGTATTGATCGTGTTGATGAGATAGAGGTCTCAGAAACTCATGTATCAAATATGATACACGGGGCATTATAAGGGTTAAGATTCTGTCAAGACAGTTAGGATGCAATTTCAATAAACTGGTTCATTTGTACAGTAATACTGAGGAAGACCTGCACGAATGAGCCACAGCATAGCCACACTGTAGCTTTACTCTGGCGGGGCTAGACAGAAACCTCTGGAGATGTCCGGTGGTTTCTGGCACTGGGACGCTGGCAGCGGAGCCTTTGGGTCCTGTGGGTTGCAAGGTGTGACCTCGGTGAATAGAGCTTGTTCTAGCACATCATGTTCATGCTCGATCACCAGCTTAATGGCTTGTTCTCTGAGCTGGATTTTGCAGCGTGACAGGCAGATCATATGCTGATTAGACCGCTGGGTTTGTCACTGCCATAGGGAGGTGTTTAATCTGCCACATTGTTTAGATAAGAAGTATGTGTCAAAGAAAATTCTACCGTACATGACTGCCAAGACCCAAGGTTTCTTAGAACAATATTACAATATAACCAGATTAATTTTTATTCCTTTATGCATTTCTTTTCTATCCATTCTTTCCTCTCACTCCCCCAACGAGTCACCAGACACGGTTGCTCCTCTGAGCCCATTTTTGCTAGAGGTTTTTTCCTGTTAAAAGAGATGTCTTCCCCTCCACAATACCAGGTGGTTCCTCATATGGGGTCACTGAGGTTCTCCCTATAGAGTCCCAAACTTACACTATCAAGTGCTGTGAGGTGACAATGTGAACTGGCACCGTTTGAAAATTGAATTGAGTTCACTTCCCTTATGAGTGGTTTTAATTCTTTGGTTCACTGGTGTACGCAGGGTTTTTTCCTGACTCAAAATAGCTCTCTGGGGACATACCTATGTATCACAGCAAGTATGTTTTGTTCGCTTACAGTAAAAATAATCAGTCTGTGTTACCTTATTTGGATTTTCCTTCTCTGGAGCTAGATTCAGTTAAAATTGTGTGAAAGTCTTGAGACATCATTTATTTATTTAGATTTTGTTAGGAAAGTGGGAAATGGGTACAACGATTTATTTAAACATGTGCTAACATAAATTGAAATAAGGCAAAAGCAGAGACATATAATGTGCTGCTAGTAATAAAGTGCATAAGCAGTCTACAATTTAAAAGTGGTTCTTTGCCAAGCTGTCTGTTATGTGTAGACAACACTCCCTAACTCATCCCTTTGGTTAGGCACCTTTTTATGCTTGAATGATTCAGTGTTAAGTGTTTTAAAAAAAGGACATTCCTCTTTAAAACAGTCAGGTACAAGGACTGAAGTGTGCACACAAAATATTCTTCTGAAAGACCTTCAAAACTATTAGAGACCTATTCTGCAATACTTTAAAGAATGACTATAAAGTTTAACTACTTTTCAGACCAATCCATTACTGAAGCAGTGAGGGATCACTGAGACAGATCACTGTGAAAATGAAACAAAAAAAAAGGCAGCCAATATCCAAAAAAAGAGCATGTTTGCACATTTCAACAAATCGTTGTACCCAGCTCCCATTTTCTCAACAAGAAATCCAGCAGTTGCTCAAGATTTTTGCACAGTACTATCTCGATTCAAAACAAAAATGAACCCTTTTTGACCTGTTGATATCTCATTAAGGAACATATTAGACATAAGGTTTCCTCTTTTCCTACATGAGCGGTGTTCTAACTAGGGCACAGCATGAGGTGTTTTAAGTCTCACCTCTCCTGGATTATCAGGGGAGACTTACCACACACTGCTGTACAACATTAAAAAAAGAAAATAAGAAGCACGAATCTGGTTATTTGGATTTGGGATGGATGTTTGGATAAGACGACAGAGGAGTTTAGTACCTGCAGGATAAAGAGATGAGGTTTGTCATGTCCCGCCTGTGGTGCTACTGCATGTGGCGATGGCTTTCATGCTAATTAAACTGCATGTAATTCTCATGATAATAATGGGTGAGAGGCGTTTAAGGAATAAAACTGCTTTATCTCTCCTCTGAGACTAGAAAGGGTCTCGGGGAAATATTAAGAACTGAAGGATTGAAGATGTCTGTCCTTATAAAAACATCTGCGAGAAGAGATAAGAATAAATGCGAAGTGTGGCAGTGTGTGGAGAGAAGCTGTAATGAGATGGAGAAGCCCCATCTCCTAAAAGTTACATTCCCCATACAATTCATACAACAAATAAGTCTGGGTGATTAAGATGTTTTAAGGTATAAACATGGCACATATAAAAGAATGACAATACATACATTTCCTGCACAAATATATTGCAATGATTTTACCAATGAAATATTCTTATCAGTTATAATTAAGCTCCATTCATCTGTAAGTATTATGAACTGGACAATAGTCATGAGCCACATCTGTGCTGTGACCTCTGAAACCCCCAGTGTGTGTGTGTGTGTGTGTGTGTGTCTGTTTTGTTTTTTCCAAACACATGATTGGAGCAGTTCAATTTGTATCATCTGTAACACAAAGTGCGTGTTAGCATTCAGATTGTGTTGGTCCAGTTTAGGGAGGAGAAACACTGCCTGTGAGTGACCCTGTGGAAATAATGACTACAGACTTGTTTTTGATTTGCAGTGGTTGCCACCCTGCTTTAAACTCAGGGCTGAAACACAGCTTGTGTGTGTATTTTTAATACGACAAATGGCCTTAGACACTTAGTAGTAGTGTCACAGTTTCTGTATTCCTGTGGCTTTATTTGCTGTATTTTGGCATGGACTGTAACTTCACCCCACCATACACACTGCCTCCATAGCACGCAATAATATGATCCTTCAAAAGAAGGGGGCATTACTGTTTTATGGAGTTTTAAATGTAAGACTGCAAGACTGTAATAAAAAGAGTCATAGGCTATTGCAGTGGACTTGTGTGGTCAGACTCAAAAGAAGAACACAACAACAAAAGCAACAAGAAAAGCAGAAGCAAAACATGGTGGATTTAAGTTGCTTTTTCGAGTTCAGTTCAGAAGTCCTGTGCTCGGTGGAATTACTGCAACTTGTGGAATTAAATTGGCAAACACTTTCTGCTGTCCTGACAGTGACAAGTTCAGTAACTATTCAGTAGCTATTATATAAGACTATATATATTGGCCTAGTTAGAGTTTATTCAAAGAATAATACTAAAAATGAGTACTGTTTCTTAAATTGAGAATTTGCAAACAGTTAACCTTTCCAAACTCTTAATTGGAGCCCAGAGATGTAAAAGTACCTATTTTGGGCTGCTTTATGTCAGGAAACATGATGTACAGGTGTTTTGGATTGGCTCACAGGAGGAGGCACCAGTCCCTTTGGGGTTTCATCAGGAAGGCCATCCAGTGTAAACAAAAAATCAAACATCAAACTACCTGCTATGGTTGCTCCGTATGAATAAGTGAGCGGCTGAAAGTAACCAACTATTGGAAATGGAAAAAATATGAAGAACAAATTTATTTTAAATCAGTTTGGAAAGCACATTTTTAGCTAACCCCGGTCAGCTGATAATTTAGTCCACAATTTCCTCCAAATAAGCTTGCTGCTGGCATTAAAAACACCCCCCCCCCCCACAACC
>VVHJ01000323.1:0-10357 GCA_015107715.1 Tylochromis polylepis | reverse complement strand
GGCCCTGCTCTGTGTGCTCTGCTAATATTGACTCTCCTGACTAACACTGCCTCTATTGAGTCAAACACAGAACTGTTTGACTAGAATTAGAACATCATTGAGATAACAGCCGTGGACCTGTCCAGGCTGGAGCTGCGGTGCTAATGCAAAGCAGAGCAGGAGAGCCACCGCCGATGAAGGCGCAGAGGTGGAGCTGGCAATCTGCTCCCTGCTCAAATGTTTTCTCACTCTGACTTTTATCGCCAACGCACAATAGCAGCCACTTGTGAAATGTCTTCCTGTGAAATCACACGCCACATTCTTGTTCCATGTGGGTAGAGCCGTGTTTATGTGTGTGGCACTTCTGTCATTAAGCTCATTGAGTCCTTGAAGTTGTAAAACTGGCTCGTCACTGGGACCATTGTGTGTGTGTTTGGGGGGGTTGTTGTGCGTCTCTGAGATGAAAACAAAGTGCTGTCAAACTTGTTGGCAGCGGGAATAAAAGCCTGTATTATGTGCCAAAGCACGTTTTTTAATCTCAACACAGGTATTAAATTCTTATCTTCAGTTACACAATACAGTCATAATGTTAACAGCTCTACCCAACCATAAAATACACACACACACAAAACACACAGATAAAAAAAACCTACACGACTATTCACCAAATGCAGGCCTACTCACTCGCTTTATCACTCTCTATCTCTGTCTCTCACATTTCACAGACTGTGTCCGAAATCACTCCATATTTACCAACTGTATGTACACCTTACCATTTTCCCCTGTGTGCATTTGTTCACTATAGTAGCCTGAAATGTTTACACATCCTAAAAAACAGCAGTCTCAGTGGCACACAAAAAATAATGATGCTTTAGGGATGCAGGAAAACATGTAACCCATTAAAATTGTAAAAAGGGGGGTGTAGGCTGCTTTATGTGACTCCATATATGATTGTGTACTAAAATCCTGAGGCGAAAGCCAACAGGTCCAATCCATTTAGCATCTCAATGTAAACACATGCAAACAGTACTCTTCTACAGTAGTTAGTCATACAGTTTTAAATATGATGAGAAATAGCTCTTATTTTAGTTTAAGAGAACCCTGCGAAGCATCTTATATGTTACGTATTGTTTTTTGTTTTTTTTAAATGGTTGTTATAATATAGGCTTTCAGATGATGTCTTTGTAATGTTGGCTGGTTTTACAAAAGGGACCTATTATGCATTTCCTTTATGTTCTGCCGTATTTATTCTGTTATAATGGTAGGTAGTCATATGTAAAAGTAATCCCTGTGAGCCAGATGCTCAGGCTTGAGACAATTCTTTCGTTGCTTGGATTTGTCTGGTGTCAGTGTCATCTCAAGTCGGTCATCAGTCCCACCCACGTGCTGTAGAGAGAGGGTCAGTCAGTGGATGAACTGGGAAGCTGTGCCAAGGACCACTGCTTGAGAGCTGTCTGCACGTGAATGTGACATAGCCACTGGTTGTGAGGGGAAAAAGTGTATTCCTAGAATGGTTAGGGAGTGGTTTCTGGAAGTGGGTGAAATCATACCATAAAAACATGGACTTAGTTTCCACGTCAGAAAATTAAGCCAATGCAGACGTGCCTTTGACCTGCATTCTGTCCGAGCGCTGCCAGATGGTGATAGCTGTGGCTACAAAAAGACTTCCAGTCCTTCTTGACCTGTGTAAACATTTTACTGGCAGGTTTATGGGCTCAAGCACTCATTTTGGGTTAAATTTAATTAATTTAAAAATGAAGCCTATTTTTTTGGTCATACTATGTTTTGAAATGAACAATTATATGTGGTATGAAACTGCACAATGCTGGCTAATGACTTGTCAATCAGTCAGATGCCACTGAGTATGTGTCACAGTCATATGTGCCCCAGATTTTTGCAACTAAGATAAGGATGACATAAATTTTTACATTGAGGCTTTAAAACCGGACTTCAAAATCCAGTGTATGGGTGAAATCAGTTGCTAAGAGGATGCTGCACACTGAAAAAAAAACGTCCTCAAGATTGCTTTGGTCACTAAAAGGTTGCTCGGCTGTATTTTTACATGAAAGATACCATTTTGTCTGTAAACAATTTAACTACTAGCCAAGTGGTAGTAAACCTTGAAAAACTTTTACTTTTTCAAGGTGGGGCCTTATTCACGTGACCCAAAAGGGTCACATGTCCAAAAAAGTAGACAGATGTCAGCTGGTTAACGGTCACATGACTGTAAAACATCATAAGATAAATAAGGATTATTTTGGATTGTGAGCCATGCTAAGCTTCTTTTAGCATCCAGGAATGAAAATACAGAGTTGAAGTAAGCATAACGGAATTGGTGTAATGAAAAATATTTAGCTTAGCCAAAGTCACACGTAACATTACTTACAGTGTGCAGTTCAGACTCCTCAGCATTGCCCCTTATTGACAGGGCTATAGCAGTTTTAGCCTGGTCAAAAATCCAGCTTCATACTGGGCTCTTTTTGATGTAAACGCTGCTTACTTTAAACATTACCCATAATCCCTCACACTACTCTTAGTTACGCTAATAACATTCAGTTACCAAAGTAGGTGAGCTAATGGAAATTAACTTGTATTTACAACGCGGTTTCTTAGTCTTTTCCTAGTCTGATATGCATCTTTGCAACATTGGAAAAGAACCCAAAAAACCCCGAGAATTTCCACACAGACACAACGAGAAGATAGAAAGGAAAAGGCTAAACCATGCTAATCAGTGCAGCACCTACAGCTTTTATGCATTTGGGGTTTGCTCCTGCAGACCCTTGAAATACCAATGTCTCTCCTATATTCACAGGCACTCTACGTCAATATAAAGAATCATGAAAGGCCAGGTACTAACTTTAACTGGGCAGTTCCTGCAGGGGGATATTTAGGGAATGGTCAATTCAACAATAATTCACCGTTCTATAAATCATCGCTCGCTGTATTTAACTGATACACATTATTAGCCCAGCCATCTGGGCGAGGGGGCAGGCCGTGTTCGTCAACCACATGAAAGGGGAAGAGCTGAATAGCAAGTTGATGCAGATGGCAGTGCGGCAGTGTTTTTTTTTTCTTTTTCTTTTTTGCTTATGTGGTTTTATTTTATCCCTACAGGCCCTCATGGTATTTTGAATTGCCCTGGGTTATGTATTCACTTGGTCATGTAAGCTAAATGAACCATCCATAATGTAAATGAGAAAGAAAGTGCAGACTGAGAGAGGGAGACAGGGATGTAAATGCAGTGGTGCCCCTGGTGTTAGCAAGGAAGAGAAAGAGATGTCAGCATTTTCCCACATTTCACTTTCAAATGAGCCTCAGCTGACTGGAGAGTCAAACCTTCCTTCTGCATATACCAAATAGCACAATTACTTACCAAAAGACGCAACAATTTGTGAATTTAAAAAGTCATATTGTGTAATTCGTAGCAAAGAGCTTCTCATCCTTGTCTTGCGGTGGAACGAAGAGAGGGGGAGATGATTCATCACTCTCTGGTCCATCATTTAAAGAGCTGCTGACTCTCTGAATAGCTGGCACGAGTTGTGTGCTTGTGTTTATTGTGGTTGAACATCCACTCCACCTCTCCCCCACTCCCTTGCTTCTTTTATACCCACAACATCCCAAATGCACTGTTTTCCCATTTAAGAGAGGCACTTTGTAAATAGTTAATAGCTTCCTGGGGACACGGGTCGTGTTTGGAGTGCAGAATAATCACTGTTGGAAATTCTTGTCTGGTGGTTCAAGGCGCAACACAAGGTATGCACATTACAACACTGCTGCTGTCTGCACTCCAGTTCAATCAGCAATAATTACCCGACATATTTGCACTTGGCACCGCAAAAACATGATGCAAGTTATTTTGTGTCCTCGATGAGAAATATTTCCTGGCATTTCACTGCTTCCAAAATGTTACAGCCAATTTGATATTAGATAAATATTTGAGCTGGCATGCAATGAAGCGTATGTCAGATGAGCAAAAAGCACTGGCACTACGGATGCATTTAGCTGCTCAAAGGGAGGGAAAAAGACAAGGGAGAGGCCTTGTCTGTTCTCCATTAGAATCCACTCAGTTCTTCTCCAAACAGAGAGTATGCTAGCCAAACAAGCTTATTCAAGGGGGGTTCTGTGTGGACCGTGTTAGCTCAGCAAATCCAGCTCCACAAACATGCTTCAAAGAATCCTACTATCTCCGCAGAGCCTTTGATGTGGGTATTGATCATGCAGCGGTCTGTGAGAAAGAGAGGGATGCAGTACAGGTTTAGTATTCTGTCCTGGCTCGGACTGAATAGTTAATAGCGAAAACATACACTCCCATCACGTCGCACTGTGCTTCAGTTATGACAGCTGCACAACCATTTTTGAGCTCTGAGATGGATGTGATTAAGGGTAAAAGACAAGGGAAGAGCAAATCAGACCATTTGCCCAGAGGACAGGTCACGGCACATTATGTTTACCACAGTGGAAGAGCCCCAGCAGAAGCAGGGAAAAAAAAACATCACTTGACAGAGAGGAGCGCCTTACCTCCAGGTGACAGTGGAAACAGTCGGGGATTTGTCTGTTCACCTCTAAAAGCGTGAACACATTCCCATATTGTGAGGTCACCTTATTGTCTGGAGATAAACAAGTACCACAACAACATTTTTCTGGTAGGTTTGGGTGTTGCACTAGAGCAGCAAGGAAAGCAGAGCAAACACAAACAAAGCTAACATTTCCAGAATCACACAGTCACGCTGTATGCTATAGAAAGACAAACAAAGTCTGTTCTTCTTAGCATGGTAAAACAACCACCCACAGCCCTGCTCCTGTCTCACACTGAGACCATTAGTCACAATGATTTCTCTGCCAGCTGTCCTGGTGTTTGCTTAAGCTAGCCTCACAGGCAGTTTGGACCTCATTTGAATTCTCACTTCACTTTATTAGGCGCGCACCGAATCATTAGCACCCAGCAATTCTGATGCAGATGTGTTCCTCAGGTAAGGTCCAAATGCAAAGCCGAGTAGCCATTAATCGTGTGGTTAAACATACCATGCAAATATCATGCTTTGTGCAAACCCACAGTCATCCAGTGTTTTTTTTTTTTTTGTTGTGGCTTTTTGTTTTTTGCTTTTTACAACAACTCTCCCAATCACCTTGTCAACAGCAATAACTTCCTACACTCTAATCTTATTTGTGGGCCAGGATGCTGTAATCTCAGCCTTTATACTCCTACCTGTCCCTATGTGATAAAAGTTGGCGCACCATTAGAATGAATGAACTTTGCAACTTAGCCGGATCCAGTGAATTAAATAACAGCTCCTTAATGTCTATGTGTAATTGCCTAGCATTTACAAAGTGCAATGTGCAAGGTACTGGATAAGAGCAACCAGTGCTGCAGACTATTTTAAGATAAACAGCTGATGTGTGTGTTCAAAGAGGCTTTTGTGTTTGCTTTTGCGTAGGAGTTTGTGTGGAGGGACCTGACTGAGCTTTATGCAGATATGAAAATCATGTGGTGCCATTTCACCCTCCTCCAAATGCCACCTATGATTGTTCACAGATAAGCTAGCTACAGTGTGAGTAATTTGCATGAAAGCACAACAAAGGTATGAAATGCCGTTCTCTTTTCTGTAGCAAACAAGGACTATAGATATCAGTTAAGTGGGTTAATGCTCATTTATTCTTTGTCCTTGCAGCACAGAAGCTAGTTGAATCAGTCTCAAGCGCATCCAAATACCATTTAGTCATCATACATCATCCTGCATTGTACCATTGTCAGTAACAACCATTTCTGGCATCCCCTCTCATTTCATCAGCAAACTGCTTGGAGCGCTGCTTAAATAATCAGCCAACTGCACGCAAAGCCCGGTTACGCCGCGGCGTTAACTAGATGAGATCAACCACTTGTAAAAAAAACTCCCCGACTTTTCTGTGAAGGACACGTTGTGGTCGCGTTGAAAGTGAGTCAACGGAAATCAGTCATGGCGTACTGTCACCACAGTAAGGACGCAGCCAGCTAAAAGTGCAGCCAAGCCACATATACTGGGCAAAGAGAGTACACTCAACTGACAGCTGCAAGCACTTAGCCGGCCGCCAAGAACAAAGACAGAGGGGGAGAAAAAAAACCTCTATTCAGTCCAATTTCTTACAATAAGCCAACACAACAATAGCTTCCAATATTTTCAGTAAGAATTCAGTCATGTCTTGAATTGTGTTTGTCAGAGGTCAGCTCTCTCTGCGCTCATGTGTAACCACAACAACAAGCACGGCAACAAATAGATTCCTCATAACAACTTGAGCTCTTAATGATAACTTGGACATGAGGAAATATGATAGACAGTGGCAGACATCTGTTCTAGTCATCTTTGGAAAACTCATCAACTGCTTAAACTAAGGAACAGGATCAGGGAGGTGGCTCACAGTCTGAACGAAGCGACTAGAAGGGCTAAAAAGCAGAGGTGGGAAAGGAGGCAGCAGATGGGATGAGGGGTTCTGAACCACTAACCACATGCACTTAAGGGTCAGAGCAATTCTCAGCCGACGCGCCTCTAAACAGCTGAAAAACCAAACTTTACCTCCGGGAGTCTCTGTGAGCTTGTGACTCTTAAACCCATCTGTTTGTCACAGCCGCACCAGCAGAAAAGAGAGCGTGGGAGCTTTTACCTCTTATTAACACTGAACACGGTGCCTCGTGCCTCCACGGTGCATGTTAGTATGCATTAAGGCAGATGAGTGTGAGGTGAGCAAGCAGTGAAGAGGAGCGCCGTTAAAAAAGCCAGATGAGTCCCGAGTGCCGGGGCGATGGGCTGAATGACAATTGACTGGCTGTCAGCACTCATCTGCATTCGTGTATCTTTCTGGCCCGACTCATTTAGCTGGCAGACAGCCACGGCCTTGACATATGAAGATGTAGTGTGCAGACTCTGCTCGGAGCTTTGGTTTGCATACTCTGCTCTCATGCAGTATTTACGTGTGTTTCCCACTAATTGACTTTAATTGTCAGGGATTGTTATCCTTGCCACTAAGAGAAAGCAGAAAGCCATGTAATGGGTTCTGGTTTAAAGGACAGCTGTGGCTCTGATTGAGTCACTTGCTCCGACATGCCCTTGAAATTAGTAATCGTTGGCACATACAGCTTTGGAGGTAAATGCAAACAGCCTACTTCAGGTGCCCCGCACAGCAGGTTACGCTTTCATCACACCTATTTAAACTCATGCTCACTTTTCAGTGCCTGATTCAACACAGCATGTTAACCATGTAAGCAGATAGAGGTCATGGAAAGTACCTGCTGCTCGAGTCAGATCGCGCAAAATAAACTTTAAAGCACTGTAAGTGATATTTTTATATGAAAAGTTGGATAAAATAGCAGCCTGAGAAGTCATTCTCATAGTTTTGAACCACAAATAATGATAAGTGATTTTGCAGTACCCCTTAGCACTATGCAACTCTTTTGGTTTTAAGGGCAGTTGTGTCGCTTTGCTCTCTAACAGTCGCTTTGTTGTTTACTGATTCCTGATCAGGTTTCCATGAAAAAGAAGAGGAAGACAATACACACTTAATAAACACGAAGCAATCGTTTTGAGTAAAACACAACTTAAATATAAAAAATTGGGTTTATTTATTAAAAAAATTAATCAAGTAAATTGTGGTTGGTGTAAACTGAATGTATAGCAATCAAGTGAATTTAATTTCCATTAGGTAATGTATCCATAATGTAACATTTTCCATTGTATTTATCTAAAAATTAATGTGGAAAATTTACATAGTCAAATTAGTTAAAGTCAGCATTTTAAGTAGATTTTTTTTTTTTTGTTTGAGTGCAGGTTTTCAGCAACAACAGCTGTTTTATTTCTGAATAGGCTTTCACATGATCCAGGTGCACAGAAACTACACTGCCAGGAGTATTATGTTGTTTTGTAGAGCTCGGCTATCAAAAAATTAGAGGCTGGTATTGATAGAAAAGCAGTGAAAATCTGGTTGGATTGGAAAAATTGTTACTGCTTTGTGATTTCCATCCCTTACTTTACACAACCTCTTCTGCGTCAAACACCAACCCAGTGCAGCTACGAGCCAGTGAATGTTGTCCTGCTTAAGAGCCAGGTTTCCTCAGGAGAAGACCAAAAACAGACCAGGAGGAGTGGATTTTTGAACTAATGTGCCAGATGGATGGAAACATGATCACTCACGTGTACTGAACACATTAGCATTGTGCTGGATGTGTAAACAGGCAACTGTTTGCCAACAAGTTCATCATACAAATGTAATAGCTGAAGCTATGTCACTGTTGGGTTGGCAGCTTGTTTTCTAGGCGCTGGTGACCAAAGGCAGGCTCCTAATCTATCAGTCAGTACAACAACATATAATAAAAGCAGAAATTATACACTGATGAGCCACAACATTATGACCTGTCTGTCTAACATGCTGTTGGTCACCAAAACGGCTCACTGAGGCATGAATTCTAAGAAATCCTTTTCGAAGACGTCCCGTTAGTTGGAAACGTCACAGTAAGCCAGAACTTAATATCCACCAAATATCCTACATATCCTATATTGTTAGAGCCTAATTAACATCATTTTCTTCCTCTGCGATCGGTCATAATGTTTTGGCTCAGTGATGCTCTTTCAATCATATAGGACTTTAGAGGAAATTATTGCATGACAGGTAATATAGTGGGCGATGCTATTTTGAATAACTGAAATATGAATGGCCCTCATCAGCATCCTAGATGGCTGTGAAAATTACTTCATCCTCCCTGTGCCAAAAGGCAGCTTAAGACCTCTTTATCAGAGTCATTCAAGCAAAGAGTCAATAAAACACTGCAATTAGGCCTGCTCTTTTAAAATCTGCGACAGTCTAATTGACTATGTATTCAAGTAGAACACCAGAATTCCCTTCAGCAAGTTTAATAACATTGATAAGCAGCATAATGCATAATCATAAGCTCAAAGCTGTGGAATACAGAAAGATGTAGTCTTACAGTACAGTTGGATGAGGAGCTTTGTCTTTGACAGTCGGCCTGTGTTTATGGCAGGTCTCCGTGTGCAGTTTCATTTATTTCCCTCAAGTGTCTCTTTGAAAACTGGTAATGTTGATCAGGGGCTCAACAGGAGCTTCATAATAACATCTTTATAATGCTCACACCACTTGGTGGTGGAGGGCATGCGGTGAGGAGCCGGGGATAATAATGCAGTACAGCACATCAAACAGAGCCTGGTCAAAAAGCAAAGCACTCAGTATCTCATAGGAGTGAATTTAATGGCCACTGGTTGCTCTGGGCTCTTGACCCTCTCCAAGAGGCTCCATGTTAGTCACTCTCCAGCGCTTTCCAATTGAAACTCAGCCAGACTGGTTGTGGATGAGATTTCAACTGTCTACTCAAAGCCTGGATGACTATATACCACTAGCTTCAGATGGTCATCACACCAGTGGTGCTTGGCTCATAAGACAGTTACTCGTATTTTCAAACTCCTGTGTGCTCATAATTTACATCATATGTTGTCTGTCAGTCACAGCCAAAAGCAGCAAAAAGAACAAATTTCCTCAAATACTGTAATTGCAAAAAGCTTTGAGGTACATGTACTTCACTTGAGTACTGAGGTTTTGTTTCTAACAGTTGCCGTTAGTTGTATGTGGCACAAAGCGGGAAATAGTCTGCTTCAAAAGCATTCACACTGCCTGGAATACTGATTTTGGGGAGGAGGCTGCCTGGGTGAAATGTACAGATGGTGAAGTGGAAAATTTGTGTTTCACCTGATTTAACTTCTATGACCGTATTGTAAGAAGTTATTTACTTGTATGAAAAGAGTGTGAAGATAGAAAGCACCTTATTCGAGGTCATGAAGCATTTTGTGTGTCTTTATCAGGTCCTACATGGCTATAGGAAGAAAACTCCCCACAGCTGGAATAGACAAAGACTGTAAACACACATGGGTATCAGTGCTAGTGCAAAGAGTATTCATGTTGATGAATTTTCAAGGGTTTCTTGAAATAATTCTCAGAAAATCAGCTTGTTTTCAATGGTCCCTTTATTTTTTCACAAAGGAAGCACATGATGTCCACTCACTAGCGGTGCCCTATTTAATACACTGCTCAAAAAAATAAAGGGAACACTTAAACAACACAATGTAACTCCAAGTCAATCACACTTCTGTGAAATCAAACTCTCCACTTAGGAAGCAACACTGATTGACAATCAGTTTCACATGCTGTTGTGCAAATGGAATAGACAACAGGTGGAAATTATAGGCAATTAGCAAGACATCCCCAATAAAGGAGTGGTTCTGCAGGTGGTGACCACAGACCACTTCTCAGTACCTATGCTTTCTAGCTGGTGTTTTGGTCATTTTTGAATGCTGGCGGTGATTTCACTCTAGTGGTAGCATGAGACGGAGTCTGCAACCCACAC
>VVHJ01000322.1:23526-38446 GCA_015107715.1 Tylochromis polylepis | reverse complement strand
AGACATACCCTAAAAGACTGGCAGCTGTAATTGCAGCAAAAGGTGGTTCTACAAAGTATTGACTCAGGGGCTGAATAATTATGCACACCCCACTTTGCAGTTATTTATTTCTAAAAAATGTTTGGAATCATGTATGATTTCCGTTCCACTTCTCACATGTACACCACTTTGTGTTGGTCTTTCACGTGGAATTCCAATAAAATTGATTCATGTTTGTGGCTGTAATGTGACAAAATGTGGAAAAGTTCAAGGGGGCGGAATACTTTTGCAAGCCACTGTATATCATTGAAACGGTGGTAAAGACCAAAAAGATAGTTCACTTATGTCTTCAACCCCGGCCAGTCCATTTTTCTGCAGTGTTTTTAGTAGTCCTTGCGTTTTTTGGCTCAAATACAGAGCAGAAGCTCTGATTTAAACTTGCAAAAGCAGTTTTCTCATCTGTAAAAATGTAAGTGTTTTAGAAATGTTTTTTTTGTCAAGGACAGCATTGGTCCACGTGATTTACTTGTACTTCAATGAAAAATAACACTAAAACAACCGCAAACAATGAAAGCACTTCACATATACTTTCTAGCATGCAAACATAATTAAAGTAACACACATACACACACACACTAACCCCTCAGTCAGAGATTGATAAGAGGAGAAGTAAGCTGACAAAGGATTTCTAGTATCAGAATGATTGTTATGAACTTTATCTTGAGTCTTATTTGAGAAACAAATGGCCCTGTCATCAAGAACACACCATCTATAATTCTTTGTCCTTTTTATCCATAAACAGTTATTCTGCCTATGCTGGCCTTGGTGCCAGAAGATAAATAAGGGGAATTAATTTATGTCAGGATGACAGGAAAGCACTGCTCTGTTTGGCAGGAAAAACAGAGCAGAGAGTGTTATTAATGACTCGATGTGTGGACTGCAAGGACCACAGTCGCTCAAAAGGAGGTCAGAAGAGAGGGAGGAGAGCCGGGGGGACGGGGAGGATGGAAACAGGGTGCTAACGCAAGAATAAAGGGAATATTCAGTAAAGTGGCAGATGAACTGAGGAAACCAATCTTTGGGATGTTAGAACACCCACCACTACTCAGTACTCTTGCTTGTCCTAGTTTTTAATGTCACCAGCCTTGCACCAATCCTCACAATGCAGTGGTGTAATGTAAATAATGGGGTTTATAGTGCTGACTGGGGAGGCATTGTGTTGAGGCAGCAGTCAGGTCTGTGGAGCCGTGATCTGACCACCTAAACACAAGTGCAAAACTGTTTTAAAACTGTTACTTCTGTGGCCTCATACAGAACATAAACTTTCTGAGTGTGGAAATTGTCTGTGAAAATTATTCCTCATTAGAGTTCATTATCAGCCAACAATTGTCATGTCGTTTGCAATATTAATTGGCAATTAGATTCTGTCACAGTTCTGTGTATTCTATCAATGATCATTTGACTGAGCAATTCATGACTGCGCCTTCTCCTCTTATAAAACTAATTAAAATACTCTGAATTTTGGGATTTCATAGTAATGCATTATTTTCTGTGGCAAAGTTGAAATGGTTTTTGGTTATTGGATATTTGGAATTCCTGTTTTTGTTTGTTTCCTTTTTTTGTGTGTTCCTCTTGCTGGTTTTAAGTGGGTGGAGCTTAACTAGAAAAACAGGTATTTCTATAAAGTTGATCATTAGGAATTAGCAGCTCTTGAAACAAAATCTGATTTAAATCTCTTTCTAATTCTCAGTAATAATTGCATGAATCTGCTGTAGGTTTCTTCTTGTTAAAAGGGAGTTTTTCCTTCTCTTTGTCGCCAAAGCGCTTGCTCATAAGGGGTCATATGGTTGTTTGGGTTTTCTCTGGGATTTTTTGTATTATTGTAGGGTCTTTACCTTACAATATGAAGCGCCTTGAGGCAACTGTTGTTGTGATTTGGCGCTATATAAATAAAATGGAATTAAATTGAATTGAATTGAAAAATTAAACTAGTGGTTAAAAATATGTTGCCACTGTCAAATTGTGTCAAACCAAGTCAGATGGCATGAATGTTAAATTAATACATTTCATGAACATACATTTGTTCATTTTTGTTTATTCATAGATATTCTCAGTTTTGATGCTCAACTGTTAAACACGATTAGTTCACCTGATCAAATCATTTCACTAAATTAACATTTAGGATTTCATTAGATGTCAGTCAAGTTTTGAATTGGTACTTGTTTTTTTTATATATCATCCCTTTTTTTTCATCTGTTTTGATAGCAGTGATCTAGAATTCAGTCGCAATGGTCAAAAAGCAGGTAAAATACAGTTCTGCATTTGTTGTAAAGAACAATAAAAGTGAAGCAACCAGAATATTATTATTCCCTTTAATATGAAGCAGGATAATGCAGGGAATAATGCAATGTAAGACAATGTGTTAATTACCAGAAAGTAATTGTCATTTCTATGCAATGGGAAAGACTAATCCAGTCAAATTTCTTCTCCTCAAAACAATAATCTTTTCACTAATGATGTTGATGTGCACTGCTGCTAAAGTAAGAGGTTGGATTCCATATGTCATACAAAGTCATTATCACTAAGTTCACAGGTAGTCTAGTCATTGCAGCTTGAGTTACAGTCACCATTGTGTGTTGTTGTTTAGAAGACCTGGGACTGAACAGCTACACTAAATGTTGAAAATGGGATATTCACATTTGTTTTTGTTTATTTTTTTTTGATGTAGTATATTTCTAATATCAAAGTGCTTGCTGCAATAGTGTTGCAATCAACTGTAAACGGAGGCTTTTACTGTGTCCCTGTTACTATGGTTACCCACATCAGATACAAGCTGAAAAAGCATTAATTAGACAGGTGAACACAGTTTCACTTGCATGTAGTTGTTGTTCATGCCACGTTTTTTAGTTAGTGCATGTTCTTAACCACATCTTTATGACTCACATGTGTGGAGCAGTTTCAAAATTATCGCCCAGTGCACAGAAAATAACAGTGGTGGTAGTTATTTAAATTGCAAACCTCATTCTCTGTTTTTTAAAATAAAAGATTTGTTATATTTTCTTCCTAACAACACTGTTTAGCTACGGAACAGAAACTGCCATCTTATGGTCCAGTGGTTTAATATTGTAAAAGCATGAGCCTGCGCTCTGCTAATCATTGTTAGCTTTTAACAGTGGTAAGGCTTTGCACAAAACATCAGTCTACTGTAGCTACATTTTTGTCTGAAATGGTTGGCTGAAAAGGTACACACAAATGAGCAAGAATCCCTTCCAAAAGTTACATTTCCTGTGAAAAACAACAAAAGCTGCACCTTATTAAAAAACATAGATACTGTGGGTATTAATAATAGATGTTTTGCGAACAAAAAAAGGTCATCTTTACATGTATCTTTACATTTTGCATTTTTAAACACCACTGTGTCTCTTCAGGGGCAACTGATGTAAGCAAACATGAGTCACTGCTGGTATAAGAGACGTCGAGACACTGAAGCATCACTGCTGCTGATGAAAAACCACTGTAAAATTAGTGTTTTGTTTCACTAAAAACTGAAGCACATGTAAGAAAATAAAACATGTTTTTGCAAAAACAATCTATACCCTACCAAGATATCAACACTGACTAAAACCATGGAGTGAAGATGAGTTTAAATCTGGAACATTTGGGAACAAGAGATGATGCAAATATTTATTTTTTCCACATGGTTCTTTCAAAAAGAGGTAAACAATCAACAAGACATTCACAGATTCTGTGTCAAATACACAAAAGGGATTTGGTAAACAGAGATTTTTAAAGGATTTTATTTGTCCTGGAAATGCGGCACAAAGTTAGCTGTGGTATGCACACACAATGTCGTTTATCGATGCTAACAGCAGACTCATCTTATCTTGCTGTAGCAATTTAACTGTCTTTGTATCTTTTGAAATCAGATTGTGGTTTCCTGTAATTTTATTTTGCAGTGTCTCTCTTTACCATGCAATAACAACAATTTATTTTGGCTTTGACAGCAATTGAATTTACTCCGGCTTTCTTTTGGGAGGGGTTTATCAGTAGCTTTCAGTGTGAGTACAGTGCAGAAATGTAAACAGACGTCCAGCTAATATAGGGAAAACCTAAAGCAGCTGGTCAAATAAACTTATAATTCTAAATCTGCATGCTAGTTGCTTGTTGTTAAGTATTTGATGTTTTTTTTTTTTGTATTCTCTGCCAGAGAGACATTTAAATAACTCTCTTTTGACTCTTTTACGCATAAACTGCACAATGAGGGGTGTCTAAACAATTACAGGAAAGATGAGCTTTTAGAGTCTGTCACTGAAATTAATTCTGCTACACTCATATTAAGTGCTATAAGTGTGAAAACCACTTTGCTAATTGTGCATGGCAGTGTGTGATATGCTTTTTACAATATAAAGGTCAAGCATGCACTTCATGTTTGTCGCTGTGCGTGGGTGCGTGCTTGAGGATACCATCTCCACAGCCTCTTCAGCCATGGAGAATAGCCACATGGAGAATACAAAGTGGCTTACAAAAGCTTGGCTGACCTCACACACATCTGGCAAACATGCATATGATAGAGGCTTTTTGTGCCTTTGTTCAGTCTTTCAAAAGTATGAAAGATTGTTTGCACACACAAACGTGTGACTGACAAATGCAGAACAAATTTGTTAAAGTTAACAAGACTGAACAGTTATTTGCAGACATGACCGCATTTGTTTCTGAGCAGAAGAATCTGTATAATAAAAGTGCAGCAGAGACAGGCTGTGCATGTTTGTGTGTTCACGATGATCTGACAACAGGCACACAGTTTACATACCCGAGATTGCAGGGGTCTTGACAAACATGCGATTACTCCTCAGTAATTAGCTTGTTGGCTTCCCTGTGGTTAAAAACAAGGGTGGTAATTATGATGAGGAGGTCTTGGGACTGCTGTCTGCTTCTCTTCCAAAGACACAACTCACCGGGGGATAAGACAATGAGACAGGAACAGGAGGGCATAGAGAAAGAAGGAGGGTGGCATGTGTTGACTGTGTCCATGCTGTCACAGAAGACAAAACAACTTTGTAATTGCCATACAAGAAGACTAGACATGCAGGAATTATGCGACTGAAAGTATAAAAAAAGAAAGTAATCTTTAAAAGCTGTTAGAAAAAGTATTTAGTTAGGATGCTGGGGGAGGTGTGTAAGCTGAAAATAATAATAATTTTAACTAAATGTGGATTCCAAAAAGTTAGAGAAATTCAGAAATATATTAATATACATTACCCTCTGAATACACATTTTTTTGTTGTGTGTGTGACAAGCTGGATTAATGGTTCACAGTGTCCAGCAGGCTGTGTGGAGCATGTTCTGTCAAAGTCAGAGGGCTAGAGGTTCACTGGGGGCAGATGAAGATCCATCACAGGCTTGACTATTGCTGGTTGGACCACTAGGCCACCCCTGAACCCAGAAGGCCCTATTTGCTGCAGTTGCTTGGCAACCCTTGCTGTAATTAGTCCTGAGATGTAACGCCTCAAGTCAGATACCCAGTCTTCACTGCTGGGTCAGACTGCAGTAGGAGCAGAGCCACACCTACACAGGCTTCAGCAACTGAAGTGAATTTATATTAGAGCACTAGGGATATTGTCAGCATATGAGCACATGAATCAAGTTCCCTAAATGGCTGTAAAAACAATTTCCTTTTATTAACTTATAAAAAAAAATGTCATTATAAGATTTATATGTGGATAATATACAATAATACACTACATTGCCTCAATTGTGACATGTGATAGAAATGTATGAAAGAAGCTAGAGGCCATGTTGTCCAGACTGGAATTAACTCGTGATTGGAAGGGCAAATGAGAAATTAGCTTAAAATAAATGACTATTTCCAGGTTGCTGTGATTTGCATTCCCTAATAGAGGAAAACAGTAGCCTATATTCTTCAAAGAGTATAAATAAATCTTTCTGCATGTGCATGGAATTGCTATTAATCCTTTTGTGCAAGATAGGGACTGCAGAGAGGAAGCAAGAGAGGAGAAAAAACACACATTAGCCAAGTGAAATGCTAACATCACTCAATGACTGCCAAGTAAAAATGCAGCGTAAGGACTGCAGCACTCATGCTACATTGCATTTTGTTTTGTTTTTTTTGTTTGAGATGTTGGTGACAGTGTCTGGCACTAATTGATACTTCACACAGGAAGCAATGATAGATATGTAGGTAGTCTTGCTAACAGTAATATCAAGTTATATTAGAAAGTATAATTACAAGAATCTGTTATAGCTCAAAATGTATACACTGCAGATTTCTGCAGTAGTGGTTTTGTTATTGACATTGATTTGTTGGCTTCAGTAAGATGATATTTAATGCAATTTATAATAGCAACAACTTTGCATTTGAAAAGTTACAGTGGATACATGAATGGTTATTAGACTATTAAAGCAGCTGCTTTGACTGGTAGAGAGAGAGAGGTCAGAGAGGCATTGAGAAGCGCTTCACCCTGTTCTGCCAGCTTATTTTCCATTAGTTCCTATTTTTGAATTGAGAGATTTTTGATTGCGCTTTTTTTTATACAGGAAGCTTTTGCTTATTAATCTAAATGTGCATCTGATGAAAAGTATAATGCTATAATCTTGTGCAATTTAGCAAAAATATACCAACTATGATATGGCTATACTACCCATAACACCCATCCATCCATTGACCCAGTCAGAGACGTGGTACACCCTGGACGAGGTGTCTAGCACAAGGCCAACACAAAGAGACCTATCTCTACAACAAATTTTGAATCACCAATAAATGAGAAAGACATGTCTTAGCACTATGGAAGAAAACTGTACCCAGAGAAAATCCTCGCAAGCAGAGCGAGGATGACAGCTGTGGTAGTATGGAGAGAGAGAGAGAGAGAGAGAGAGAGAGAGAGAGAGAGCAGTGGGCTTTTTGATCAGATTGTTTAGTACAATCTTGAAAAGTCAGATGATGCCTGAAGAATGAAGAAAAAGTGTACTGGTACCAGATTTCAAGAAGGAGGGTGATGTAGTAACTATAGAGGGATAAAACTGAGCAGCAGTATAGCTTTATGCTGAGAAATAGTACTACAGATGTGACGTCTGCTTTAAGAGTGTTGATGGAGAAGTATAGCGAAAGAATGTCTTCATGCACATTCAGTCCTTCAGGTAAGGAAATCGCAGAAAGTTGATTCTGTTGATTCAGAAGACTGAAGAAGTCACTTGGATGAAATGTTTCTCCCACTGAAAACGTTACATCCAGATGAACAGAATCAACTTTACAGAGAAAGAAGGAGTTGCACTGTGTCTTTGTGGCTCTAGAGAAAGTATAAGATAGGGTGCCAAGAACTGTGGTACTGCTTGAGGAAGTCAGGCGTGGCTGAGAAGTACGTGAGGGTAGTGCAAGACATGTATGAGAACAGGGAGACAGTGGTGGGGTGAGCGGTAGGAGTGACAGGTGGGTTCGAGGTGGGGTAGTATTACAACTGGAATCGACTTTGAGCACCGCCTTGTTTGCAGTGATGGTGGACAGGTTAACAGATGTGGTTAGGCAGCAGTCTCTGTGAACTATGATGTTTGCAGATGACATTGTGATCTATAGTGAGAGTAGGAAGCAGGTGGAAGAGAGCCTGAAGACGTGGAGGAGGAATTAAAGTCAGTAGAAGCAAGGCAGAATACATGTGTGTAAATGAGAGGACGACAGGTGTAGCAGTGAAGCTGCAAGAAGTAGACATAATGAAGGTAGATGAGTTTGGGATACTTGGGATAAACCATTCAAAATGTGTCAGAGGTGATTTTTGAGAGAAGGACAGCACCAAGAGTGATAAAGAAGATTTACAAGTAAGACCAATTATGATATATGGTTTGGAGGTGGTCTCACTGACAAAATGACAGGAGGCAGAGCTGTTAGAGGGGAAGTTGCTCAGATTTTCACTGGGAGTGACCAGGAAGGACAGGATTAGAAATAAGTATATCAGAGGGACAGCTCAGGTCAAGCGGTTTGTAGACAAAGTTGGAGAGGCAAGGCTGAGATGGTTTGGACATGTGCAAAGGAGGGATAGTGGATGCTGAAGATGGAATTGCTAGGCAAAGAGGAGGTTTAAGGATAAAGGAGGACATGCAAAGGATTGGTGTGACAGAGGATGTTAGGGATAGGCTAAGATGGAAGTAGATGATTTACTTTGGTAACCCCTAAAGGGAGCAACCAGAAGAAGAAAAAGTAGAGCTTGACATGGACAAAGACATAGACATGGACACTGTTTTACCGTGAAAATAGGTGCTCTATGAAAATGGGTAAAATTCTGTATAAAGCTAAGGGAAAATGAAGATTTGGACCCCTTGCATAAAAAGTAATGATTGAAGCACCTTCAATGTACCATATAGCCAAACTAATGTACCTGTGCACTGCAAGCTTAATTTTGAAAGGTTGTTAAACACTGAAATAAGTCTTTAAGGCATTAAGGTGTCTTTTTTTCCAGTTCATAGATGGATAACAAGTCATTGACATGGGTTTGTTTGGTAGTAATTCATGACCTGTGACCCATACAAGTGGCCCATAAAACCTTAGCAAAGTGTCGGGAGGTCAGCCCTGGCTCGATAAATTCTAAGACCAACCATCAGCATTCTCACATAGAGCCGCAATAAAGAAGACACAGGTCATAAAACAGGCCCTGTGGGATAAAAATATTCTTCCCCCATTGATGTTTAAACTATCAATTTTAGATATGACTCTTGTTGTCCTGTGGCATTGAAATATTCAGTTAGCGTCAGCTTTATTTTTCTCTGCAGAGAGACACATTCAGATTGCATTTCTTCTGCACCAGCTTTTTGAAAATCCCTGTCAGTATACTCGCATAATGTTAACAATACATCTTTTAATCGTGGTTTTTTTTTTTAAGTGTGACCTTCACCAAGACTTCAATTGGCAATAGATTAGTTAAAGAAGTCAGGTCACCTGACTTGACTGCTGTGTACTGTGTGTTTTTACAGTACATTACTTTCTTGTGGCCTTGTGGCTTTTCAGTGTGGTATTGATATCACAAGATGCATTCTATTTTTAATTCCTTAAAGAGACATTAAACAGATTTCCCACAATGTCCATGAGTACAGGGCTCTGTGTGACACGAACACTGTGACCCATATCTCTTCTGAAGTATTACTGTATCACATGGGGAGTTTTGACATTTCCCCATGTGTTCTATTTACTTCATTTTTTTTCTTTAAGGCACGCTCTTGACAGTTCTGCCTTCTCGTTATTTCAGAGCTTTCCAGGACTCTGCTTGAGTCACTTTTTTTCATTCTTTTCTTTTTAAAGGCCCACTTTCTGACAGCCCACATCCTTTTGAATTGCTCGTCCACTGGCGAACAGTGACAATGAGAACCCCATACGGAATAGATTTATGAGGGCCGAACCTTAATAAAGGGTGACCCTGAAAACCACATCTGCCATTAAGCTCCATGTCTCCATAATTTACAGCTTGGACTATCTGGGCATGCTCTCAATACTCTTCACTTCAGCACTTTACATTTTCATTTATATACAGTGTCTGTTTGGGTTGATTGATTGCCCATTAAAAATGTAAGGGTCAAAAATAGACTTGCAGGTTGGACTGTTGATTTATTTCCACATTGAATTAGGATGTAAATTTTAAAACACTGATACCAATGAAAACTGACTTATTAAAAAAATCCTAATGGCTCTATTTTACCAAAATATAGAAAATCTGCATTGTTAAGGGTTTATCTTATCTTATTGTTTGCATTCTATATCCATTGAGCCCCTTTATAGTCCCCTTTGAGTTTCCCACTAATGACATACATTAAGAAAAAGAGAAAAACAATGTTTCAGCCATGTCAGTTAAATAGGGGAGAATGTTCTGTAATTCAGAGAGTGTGTTTGTTTCCTTGGTCCCTGTGGTCTATACCTCCCTTGTGGCTTGCCTTCAGTAACAAAGGCACCAGTGTGGCTCCTATTCCATGTTAGTCCCCTGAGGAGCTTCTTCTAATGAGCTACATACAGTATCCACAGTTAAGTTGGTGCATTTACCTTGATTTGAGATTTCCCCTCTCTGCATCTACAGCAAAGTCCTGAGGGCTACACTGACTATAGAAATTGCCATTAGTGCACTCATAATGTCATAAATAAAACTTTAGTTTAACATCATGAAACATCTTCCTGGAGGTATGCATATGGACTGAAATTAATTATGTGTTTGCTTGATTTAAGCATTTTTTATTGCACAGTTATGTGGGGATGGTTCAGTGAAGTGGAAAGGATCTGCAGATATGGGTAAATTTTGAAGGTGCAGACAACAGCCTTGATACACTGTACTGTAAATCAGTGAAGCATCTGGATTTCTATAGTAAATCTTTGGTAATAACCTGGTTATGCTGTTATGCTGCTGGCTGGGCATTTAAAGCATTTTCTTGAGATTAGGAAAATATATTAATAATGATATAACGAAATTTGATGATAGATAAAGAGAATACCAAAAAGGCCAAATTGCAGGTCTATGACAAGACAAAAACTGGTTATATATGCATACATATATAGTGCATATATGTTCCACTGTGCCTCAATAGTGGAACATATATGCACTTTTATTTGACATTGGTGTCTTTACTCCAATATGAAAGTAATTCCTGGGATGAAAAAATACAAGTTCATTAATATAAACAATACACTAATGCAGTGTGGTTGAAAAAAGGAAACCATTTTAAAGCATCGTTGTTTCAACATTCATCACATGCTGCTATGAGGAAGAGCTTAATTCTAATTAACACATGAAGCATATCATGCAACTGTGTATACTCATAATTAATTTCATGACAGTCATTCATGTAGTTTTAAGCACGAGAAATCTGAAATAAATAAATGATATTAATAAGACTGCATCCTATAGAGATTGGTGAATATTGTTCTTTTGTAATGCCCATATCGCTGAGTGCTCTTTTGATTTTTTTTCTTCTATGCTGTGGTGAGAAGCTCTTATCTCCACTGCACCATAACCTTCCCTAGAGTGGTCACCATCTAATATACTCAGTTGGGTTTAGTCCAGGATAAAGACCTCTGCTCTCTAACTCTCTTGGTGACCACAGGTACACAAAAACGGAGCACTATTGCTCTGCCAGCTCAGCCAGTAAATGGGGAAGACCATTGTAGTGAAGCTTTTAGCCAGCTTCCTGGGGAGTCCTGTCGCCAATGACATTTCTAAATGGACAAACAGAGCAGTCAGGGAGACAGGGGCACTTACACTTCAATTCCTGTTTGTTACCTTTGGGTTTGTTTGTTAAATGCTTCTTTCTATACAGGAAAAAAAATATGTATTGTTTTTTTTCTGCTCAAGCTACCTCTTAGATTTTTCTAAAATGGATCGCTAAAGGTTTATTTTGTTACGTTTATTTTCTCAAATAGGGAAACAACTGAATTATACTCACTTCACTCAGTTACAGTTATTGTTATTAGAATTAGATCTACTTATTCAAACCTGAACAAATGTACACTGAGGATACAGATGATAAAATAAAATAATCATTTAAGAATTTTATTGCATAGCTGCATCTTAATTTGTGCAAATAGTCTCTCTTTCGCTGCCAAATCTCATAAAGAAACACATTTTTTAATTAATTTGAGCAGTAGAAAAAAAATGTTATCGTGGAGCTGTACCACTGACAGGCTTTGAGACGTGGATAAGTAACAGGTGCATGATGAGCCGACAGAATCTGCATTCAGGTCAGCTGTCTATCCTTTCATCCATCCATCCATTACAGGGGCAAGACACGGGCTGGACCCTGGACACCTCACCACTGCTCAGGGCTAGTCAAATATCCATTTATTACTATTTTTAATCTCATAATGTGAAATAGCCACAGGCAAACTTAACACAGAAAATAAATAAATAAATAAAAATCATTGTAATCTGTTTAGAAGTCAGCATTTGGCAAAACTTGTGCCAGTCCAACATTCAGTCACAAATTCTATGATACATAGTAACTACTTTAGGGTCTGCTATACTGAAGCAGAAGTGACAAGCAGGCTACACTGGTCTGGTGAGATCTTGTCTGTCAAATGTATAGTCAGTGAAAATCGAGCTGTCAGTCATCTGTCATACAGTCTACTTGATAACTTTGTTTAAATATTAATTCATGGGGTTGCCTTACCAAAGCTAATGGAGTGTAATTGCCAAGTCTCTTTTTCCAAGCTGCAGCCGAATGCATAGTTCATTCATAGTAAATCTAATATTGTGCTACGTTATAGGTTTAGGCATCTATAGTGAAGAAAAAGCATGAAGGACTATGATTCAGTCATTAACTGCATTATCTTTGACTGACCTTTATGTTAGTCCCTATTCTCTTTCATATATACCACTAAGATAAATAGCTGATATATGTATGTACATATTTGTGTGTATGTGTATGCGTTTTACCATCTACCTTTTAATGTGTGACTAGTGCCTTTGGTCTGTCACAGGGTGTCTTTGCATTGGTGGTATCCTTTTGATTTTGGTGTTTATGATGTTTATCCTCTCTCTTATCCACTTCCTGTGCCGATGGATAACAGGGAAAAATATCGGGACGATTATGGGAAGTGCATCAGCAAAGTAATAATCTCCTTATGAATAATAAATTTACCTAATGGTCTGTAGTATCACTGCATTTATATATATATATATATATATATACTGGATGACTGGAAACGTAAAGTGATGGAAAAAGACAAAATGGGATTTACTTGAAACCTTTCCCATGTACACCCTAAAGTTTTGAAAACAGGAAGCGCAGGACTTTTATGTACTTTATCAGTGTTTTTATATGCATTTATTTCAGAAGTGCACCTCATACTATAATGACACACCGTGTCTCTAACTAAAAAAATCTCTTGAATATGTCGGCTCTACATCTTAGTGCTATGCCCTTTCCCGCTGGTTTTCTTTTAATGGCATGATCATTACTTACTAATAGCTAGAGCTCACGTTGTTTAATTATCATCTAACTGCATTGCTACTTCAGATATTAAAACAGGGAATTGATGGCAAAGAAGAAGGTGAACCTGACATGTCAAACTGTCTGGCGGTTTGCCATGTTGATTGCTGAATAATGCACAGCCAAACCCTGGCTGTGTGCTAGAGAAGTACCAGACAGTAGCTTCACTAGCATGCGTTGCTCTGAATAAAATATAGCTGCTCTCCTCTGCTCCGAGTGTGAGTGGATTTTCAAAAGAAGGACATTCATTGAAATCACTTTTGGGACATCGTTTATGTTTGTGACCAGCAGGAGACAGCACTTTTTTTTCTTTTTTTTTTTGCATGGCTGAACTCGCGTACATTGCAGCATTGGAATCAAATTGCACAGATTGAATTGATGGTGATTGGCCTGAGCAGCCTTCCATGCATGACTGCCCCACAGACTTTTAGTTGCTGATTAATCTGACGTGTTGAAAGACAGTGGTGTCAATGTTTGATTCTACTCGTGTTATCTGTAATGTAGCTAAAGCTCTCAATGGGCTGACAAGATTAGAATGCATTACTGTCAGAAAGCAGGGTGCCCTGGGGCTGCACCGAGCTCGTGGAGTGTTAATGACTCAGACTATGCCTCACTAGTGCAGGGCATGTGCTGACAATCTACCTAGTCACTTGCATCCCAATCAGTTTGGTTTGTTGCAAGAAACACAAAGAATGACAGCTTATTAAACCTGATTGATGGAATATTGTTACTATTGGCCATATTAGATTAACAGTCACTTATGGTCCTATTGATTGACCACTGGTGAGTTGAGATCTAAGATAGATATCATCAGAAAGGTCCGAAGTATGAGTGTTGAAGTGCAACCTATTATGTATGTGTGTTTGAGGCTATTGAGACCTTTTCCCATGCCATTCAGGTATAGGTGCATAACTGCTATTTGTTATAATGAACAAAAAAAAAGAAATTTTTAACTTTTGGTTACTTGTTTATCTCTCATATCTGGTTTTTATTTTAAATGACATCTGAGGGTTTTTTCCAACTCCAGCCAGAGATAATGATGGATGAAGGAAGAATATTGAACATGTGCAAATGAGGAAAATAGTTTATGTTGAATAGTTAAGCGTGTTTCAGTATTTGCATAACCATTAGTGAATATGTGCTTATTTTTTTCTATTTTGTTTTGGTAGGTCTTGTTGACTTTGATGGAATAATTGAAAGGGTCACTTTCAAAGAATTAATTTTTTTCTGAAAATGATGTCTCGTTTCTGCCTTTTATCCTGTCGGTTGTTCCAATCTGAGCTTTCTAGCTGCTTAAATTGCTACGTAGTATATTTTTACATTGTAATGTTATAGACAAGTCTTTGTAGAATCACATAACAAGATGTCATTTTTAGTGTTCTTATTTCCATTTTCTATGAATCTACCTCATATATGTATGCCTTTATTTAATCTCTACATGCATGTTGCAGCTGTTTTTTATCAAGTTGAGAACTAAGTGTGAATGCACCTTAGAGGTCCTTGAGGATCAGGAGATGGGGAATTAGATCATTCATGCTCAGGTCTCTAATAAGTGCCCTTGAGTAAATTAATATCCAATTAATAGGGACTGCTCTTTCAATAGGGTGAGCAAGAAATGTTGCAAGAGGGAAAATCCTGAAATCCCACATAATGTATATCTTTTCAAAAATGTCAGCCCTGTGACTTTAGTCCTTGATTTCCGCTTTTCTCTACTGTCTTGCGTAGACATGAGGCACTGGATTTTAAAAGGTCCCTACTGCACCCTCCTGTGTATGAGAAATCCAATACTGTAGACTTTACTTAGTGTTTTTTATTGACCTGCACCTTACACATGAAGCTGCTTTTTTTTGTTTTGTTGCTACAACATCAATAAGGAGTCATCTACATGCCACCATTGGACTTGATGATTTAAATTTTTTTGATATATTTGTAGCTCTGAGATTTAAAAAAAAAAAAAAAATTTATTAATATA
>VVHJ01000322.1:0-23506 GCA_015107715.1 Tylochromis polylepis | reverse complement strand
CTCTGAGATTTAAAAAAAAAAAAAAAAGTATGTATGTGTCATAGGCACACAGGTGTTGTTTAGTTCACTAGTATAGTCTCTAAAAATGGTAACCTCAATAAGCTATTTGTGGCTTTTACACATAAAAGATACTGTTGCCAGAGAGATAAGGCTTCTATGGGTGACCCAAATTAGACTGCCAGTTATGGTGTGTGGGACAGATCACCACAACAAGTCCATAGCCAGTATTGGGAAAAAGACTAGAGTCTTTTTGACTATTACTATGAACTGAATCTTTCATTTAAAGACCCACACACAAATTATATAGTGATGCATCTGTGGCAGAAGATATTTTATTGTCATACTGTTAAAAACAATCCTGAGGAAATGTGTTCATGCTGTAATTATGTTATGGTAAATGTTTGGTCAAGCTGAGTTACAAACACAACCTGTATAGGTTTAAACTACAATCATTGTCATTATTACCCAGACAGTGCCATTCCAAAGAAAAATATTGTAGCTGATATTTTAATATTTGCTGATCATTTACCAGAAAAAAGAAAGTTACTTTCAAGGTTTCATTTCTGTACACATGGTTTGTCCCCCGTATGTGTTGTAACAAAATTATTAACCTTCTCATACATGATTCTCACTATTAAAATACACGGTCTTCTGTGTGCAAGAATCATAACAAAATGATCAGCAGTGATAATATTGATATGATTCTGGAAAATTATATAAACTAAATAACGTTAATCCTTTATAGAATCCAGAAAGAAAACCATAAGTAAAGGTAACATATTCTATAAAACAATTAAAAAATTAACAGCATTGCCAAATATCACTGATAGGTTAGCCTATATTGAACTTTATTTACTCCTATATTATTATGTAGCTGTATAAGAATCATGGCCAAATCATCAAGTTACAGACGATTTAGCACGAATGGAAAATGAAGCAGCTCAAGCGTTTCATTTTTTTTTCAACTATTTGTAACGTTCTTCTTCTTTTATTCTTTCTTTCTGTCTCTCTGTTCTCTCTCTTTCCCTTCTTCAGCACCTCTTGCCAGCACCACATTCCTACTCTCAGATGAGTGTTGAAACAATAATGAAGGAGAGCTAAGAGATTTTTGGGATGTACCCACTTAGAAAGAGAATAAGCTTCTTTTTTTTTTTCCTTTGTCAAATAAATAAATAAAAATGCAGTTAAAACTGAACTCTTTTCTTTGTTTGTGAGTTGTGGCAGGCCCTCCAGTGGTGAGGGGAGCCTGGCTCCTTTATTTAAACCAAGCCAACCTTTTTTAGAACATAAATTCACAGTGACGATGTGCTGCTATAGCTTATTAGCTTATATGGCATCTCACTAATGTTCTCAACAACTTTAAAATTAACTAGAGTGTTTTCATCTTGAATTGGCTGAAAAGCTGGCAATTTTCATTAACGCTGGGTATCCCTATTTTTAATTAATTTATTTTATTTTTGCTGGGCATACACCCAGAATTTCCATTGGAAAATCCAGCCCAGATTATAATTACATGACTATAACATTATGCAGTGTATTGGTGCAATACTTTAACCTTTTGCTTCTAATTTTTTATTTTTTTTTAAATGAGATTTCAGCGATGTCTGTCTTTATTGTAACTTAATAATCAGTGATATTTACACCAACTTCACACACGTGAATTTGAATGTCTAGTGCTCTTCACCAGCCTTTTCATGAGTTTGATGTAGCTATAAATAATGATGTGTTTTCTATTGTTATTCAGAATCTACAAGACACAGATACAATTTTAAATTATTATTCCGCATACATTTGACACCTGTTTCCAGTCGTACACTCTTAAAGGGTTATGCAACACAATTCTTGACACACACTGTGTAATGTTCAGCATTAAACTGGCATAGCCTCAATGTGCAATATTTCATGGCCTCCCACTACATATGCTTCCACTGTCAGAATCATTCTAAAAACGCAGTCAGCCCGAGGAAGCGGTAGATAATATTAAATACTGCAAGGAACCAGGAAAACCCCTGTTGATTTTTAGGGCCTGAAAACTCACCTTGAAGCAGGAGGAAATGCACTCATTGCTGAACTCTGGCAGAGAGCATGGCAGTGGGGCTATCGGTGGTGTGATGCTGAGGGAAAAACACAGAAATGACTGTGGAGTGGCAGAAAGGAGGGGAAAAACAAAGTTTTCGAGGTTAGACGTGACAACAGAAATACATGTAGAGAGTTAAAATAGCATATTAGAAAATATACAGTACATCTAGGATCTGAGATATATGAACTAAATGATGCAGAAAAAAATGGAGGCAAAATTGTTTATAGTTGCTAATGTGACCTGGGCTAGTTTTTACATGCAGTGTTGTATGTGACAAAATGTAATAGGTTGTTGAAATGTGTGTATGATGTGATGTTTAACAGCTGGACCTATCTGTTAGGTCATGTGGGACAACTGCTTCACTGTAATATACTGAATACACTGAAGTGCCGGCTTTTGTAAATTTGTTAACAAGGGTTAATTAAATTTTATCTGACATCACTAGCAACAAAAGAAAAGGCCAGTTGTATGTTATATAAAAATCAGATGTGGACAGGTTTCGTTGTTGTATACTGGAATATGCATTAAGATTTCAGTTTGCATTTACCATGCGCATTAGTTTTGGGGAGTTCTGACTATAAATTAATGATTCTCTATGAAGGTTTGAATCTCTAGCTTTATTATAAACCTGGTTTTCTTTATCTTGTACAGTTTGTTAATATACCACTTGTATTACTGCACCATGTGATACATAGTCCACTGTTGTTGCAGTATTCCCCTGATATACAGGTGGTGATATTGTGCAACAATATGTCAACAACGACAAGGTGGAAGACGAGGCAAACCATAGTATCCATAGTAGAAGTTAAACAGTTTTCTTTAGGTATAACGTTTGAATTATGTTGAAAAATACGATAAACTTGCCCCAGTAACTAACAAGGATCCAGCTAAGTTATTTCTAATATATTTCCTTTCTACAAAATTTAAAGGCTGGGTGCATTGATTTCTATGGACTGTGATCCTAAGAATAATGCTTTTATAAATGTAACCATATTTAGTATTACTCAAACATGCTTGCTACTTTTTTCTGTTATTACCATCAGCTGGGATTTCCTGGTCCATCACAACTGTTCTCTTTGACTCCTTGTCAACCACCACAGTGTCTGGTTGGTTAGCCAGCAGATGCTTGTCTGCTTGAAATCCCTCTGGATCTTAGCTCTGCTGTTCTCAACTACTTTTAGTGGTGGCCCATTGGGAATTTGGGAGTTCTTATACATACTCAGTATATGTTTCTGCATACTGTACTGTGCAAGCCACTTGGTTATGCGTCTCAGGAGTATCTTTGCAAAGCTTGCATCTTGGATCCTGTCTGCTGTGGTTAACACTTACCTACAATTGTTTTTCAGGGCGGTTCACACAGGTAATTATTTCCATTAATATAAAATCTTCTGAACTTTCAAATCTCAGTAGCAATCTTACTAGGCTTAAACCAGTAAGATTTACATACTACTTTAAACAAACAGTCTAAACTGGTGATTTTGATCAGTGAGATCATGTCTCTTTCACTTCTGGGATAGAGCTCGATGTCATCTGTAGGTAGGAGGTCACTCCTCTTGTCAGCTTTTATCTATACCCACTGTTTGCGATGAGGTGCTGTAGGTTTATGCAGAACAGGGCGTCATGGTGGTATATGTAGCACTTACTGGGTGCGGTTTTGTTTTTTGTTTAGGTTACCACATTTTTGAAAATGTAATAAATCGAAGATTAAAAACTTTGAATATTTTATCAGTGGTAAATCCTCTGTGGACCTCTAACTATAGTAGACGTTCAGTGTTGACATTCTGCTCAAGGTAAAAATTATGAGAGGAAGAAATCTTGGTTAAAGAAAAGATAGAAGTAGATTTAATCTTATTTTATTATATAATGCAACGTGTTACAGCTGTGTGTGGTTCTTATAAAACATCTTCTTTTATTTTTTAATAAAGAAATGTTTGCCACCTCCAAAAACTGTTGATTTTCCTTTTTGTATAGCAAAATGCTGCATGTACAGTCCACTGATGAGAGCAGGATGGGACAGAGCCTGGGGGGATAGATTAATGAGAACAGAAAAGGGACAAAGAGAGAATATGCATCGGTGCATTTGCTTGTGTGACAGAAGATGGTTGTCAGTGTGAGAAGACAGCTGCTAATGCACACACAGTTGTGTACCAGATGAAGGTGACATTCGCCCTGCAGGGCATCAACAGGTGTTTATGGAACAGATATGAGAGTATTTCTTAATCCTCTTGAGAGACAGATAGGGTAAAACAGGTAAACTGCGTTTCTTCCATGTAAATAGAAAATATTTTTTAAAAAAAATGATCAATTGAGACTGCTTGTAAAAGCAAAATTTGAACATGAACTTCATAATTACTGTTTTATCTAGGTGGACGTTCATACATTCATTTACGACAGTAGAACAGTGGTGCATTCAAATTGGCACTCTGTCATCTTGATAGACAGCAGCAGCATCTGATGTGATCATGAACTGTTCTCTTCAGACTCTGTTTGCTTCTCTCTGAAAACAGAGTGGAGCGTCACACTGAGCAAACAGCAGCGGCAGCTTCTTTAGGCACTGCAGTCTGCAGGTGAGACAGCAGAGGCCAAACAGTTTGAGGAAGCCATTTGACAGAGGAGAAGTAAGACTTTTTAAAATGATAATTAGTGATGTACACTTAAAGGAGATACAGGAAAAAAAGACTTCTGGTGACTTTTATTCAGCAAAACATCATTTCAGACAATGACTAGAATTTTATTAATCATTTTTTAGACTTTTGCTCGTGTTAAGTCTTCAGACTATAGCATAGGAAACACTATAAAGAGGCCCCTAATTAAATGTATAAATATATGTATATATTTTGAGAAGTCAAATGGTGGTTGAAGCAAGTTACTTATCCACAATCCTAATCTTACCGACATTAATTCTTAAAATACTGCACTAACTGGCCAACCATTACACAAACACCACGCCACAGAATTATGCTGGAAGGCCAGATGGACAATCCTTACACAGTCTGACAGTAAGCTCGCCATGGCACACACGATGAGACAGGAATATCATTTACATGCAGATCCAATGCCCTAGTCCCGCCTATGACTGCATGCGATGTGATGGATAAGGCATTTAAAGCTGAATGCTTCAAGTCAGTGCCCAGGATTATTTTATAAGATCCTTTTGCAGCATCTAAGTGTTGAATCTGGCAACAGTGTTGAGGGAATCACAGCTAACCATGTGCTTCTCAATAACAGAGGATTAATATGACACACATACAGTAATGCTTTTGTGTTCTGGAGAAGTTTCAGTTTTATTTATTCAGAAACTTCTGTCAGATGGCGACGAAAGCTTATTTGAAGTAAACTGTAACAAATTGCTTGGCGTTATATTGTATTGTATTGCAGTGAGACAGGGCTGAATTGAATCATATCAAACTAGCTGCCTCAAATATATGAGGTGCTCTGTATTATAGAGTGTGCATTAGGGTGCATATTGAATCTGTCACAGAAGTAGATGTGCGTAGCGCCAGGAGGGAATTAGCTTGTTGTCCAGAATCTCATCCTGACATCTGAATGGTGCTGATGAAGATGAAAAAGTTTCCAGTAGCTCTTTTCCTACAGAACAGCTCACAGATTAGCTTCTTCAGCAACAGAAAAGAGAGTCACACTCAAACTATAAATGGGTCCATTTATCCAGCGTTTCACTTACCTTGAACATTATTATCAAAATCACAATACATTACTATAATTTTCTTTTACACTATGACTTGTAGATGAGCTACAAAGTGAGGGGATTACCTTGTGATGTCTGGTCCAACTCCAGCTGTCTCATACAGTGAGTTTGTACAACACCCAAATGTTATATTATCTTGGTTTAACATGTTTATAGGCTGTACTGAATCCAGGTTTCAATGGATTACATTTTCAGAGAAGTGACTCATGTATAGTATGTCAGATATACACATTGTGGGAACACTGCATTGCATTAACTTTAGATTTCTCTTTTTCCTCCTTAAAAAAAGAGGTTTTGGTCAACACTTTTCACATTTGCTTAAGGATATATTGTAAAATTAGAGGAGCTAAATTTTAAACTTATTATAAATCAACATTATGAAATATAAACCGACAAAGGATGTCTATTGTTTTAGGGAAATTGAGCTAATATAAAAGGTTAATGTCAAAAACAGTACAATAAGTCAGGTATACACTGCATAGGGTTTTTTTTTCTTCTGTTTCATTTGTTGGACTAATCTGTGCCAAGCTGCCTTTTTTTCTTTCTTTTTTTTGGCGTATAGCATTGTTTACTGCTATTACAGCAACACCATGGCAACATACCATGGGAAGGTAAAACTGCCCTTGACATATTGTATGTTGAAGAATAGTCATAGTATTGATCTTTTAGTTATAGGGACCACCACAGAGAAATATCTGCAAGACTCTTCTAGTTTCAGGCACTTTCCTTACCTTTTACTATTTTCCGATCCTCCATGCCTGCCTCCTCTTTTTACCTCTTCAGGTGTCAGCATTACCGTGTAGTGAGATTCTTTCTTTTGCCCACTGGCATAATGAATCACATGGCATGGCGCTAGTTGGTGGGGTCTTGTCTCCTCTCAGCTGCCTGAGGAGCCATGTCAGATTGATGTACTAGTCACCTAGAGACTCCCTCGCATTGTGATTAGAGCAGCCAACCGTCCACCTCGACTATGGAGGGGCTCACCACAGGATGGTTATGCATTCCTTCTCGCGCACACACACACACACACATGCACACAAGTGGGCACAGGCTTAAATAGCAAAGGTGATGCAGAAGTCACACGAGCTTTGTCACAGGGCTTCAGTATGTTTGTGCCCCCAGCTATGTTTCCTGATGTTAAGCCACTCATTAAGCGCAAACCCATTCCCCTTGAACACAGCATGCTCCCAGCCATATTTTTTAATTAGTTTATTTAGCCTTCCTTGTGACTCAAGGATGAGACTGGCCTCCTCTAGCACTTGGCTATTCTTTTACTTAACTCTACAGGGGATGGTGGTCTGGCAGGATTTCAAATGACAAGTGTACTAAAGACAAAGGTGACTCAGCGATTCAGACATACAGTAGTGTTGGTGGTAAGGATGAAATGATCCGGTTGCTGTGTAGCTGGACTGAAACCAAAGCAGATTTGAAGACATGGACAAAGGGCAAACTAATTACACATTTGATCATTTTCTTATATTTGCGAAAAGACAAAAGTTCTCAGTATCTCTGACAATCCTTATCTTAATCATATTGCATGCATTATTTCCTCCTGACATTTTATGCTTTTGTGTATGATTCCTCGTGACATCTCTTTTCACTGTAATGTTGCAGTTCTTTATGAGCTTTGTGTGTTTTTCAGTGGGTTCAAGTTTGTCATCTGTTAAGGTCACGTTTGCATTTAAAAGGCATAATACAGTAAAGAATACTCAATACTGAAGGTAGCTCCCAGCTTAGAATTAATCACTGTGGCACATTATATATCAGGTGCTATCAGACAATAGCCAGATGTTCTCTGCTGTTGCTGTTGTACAACATCATAAGTCAAGAAGAAGTTTTTTAATATTATCAAGGCATGTAATTTAACCAAAACCCTGCTGGGCCTTTCCAAACACTTCTGCTGTCTTAGCAGTCTGTCGTAACACCAGCTGCAATCAAAATAAATAAATACATTTAAAAAAGAATGAGGTAAAAAACATAAAACTTGTGCCCATATTCAGAGTGTCTGCCAAAAACCATATTGTGTTACCTTACTGTCTGATGAATGTATGAATGTTGTTTTCATTCCCATGCAACATTTCCACAACAGAGTTTAATATCTTTTGAAAACTGAAATTGTTTACATGTTTGTTACCTTGCAGTCATATTCATCTTTTTGTTGCTTTCTTGTCTTTCTTCTGTTTTTGACTGACAGCACAAGAATGCACATTATTTCTAGCATTATCATTCGTGCCCTTGTGCCTGCATGGGTGACAGAAAAAAAAGAAAGAAAAGAATTACTACATGCATAGCGTAACTAGGTGGTCACAAACTCCAGTGTTCCTTTAATAAGAAATCACAATTTGTTCATTTTGTGTTTCCATGGCCATTTCCATCAAAGGCTTTCTACGGGAAACCAAGGACTTCCATTACAAGTGACCAGTCACAACCTGTACAGTGCAAAATGTGCACTCTGTAAGCGAAACAGCTGTTGGATTTGGAAAAGCGACAAAAAAGAAAGAAACCAATCTCACACACATACACCATCACAAGAAGGTATAACAATGGAAATGTATAAATATGGTGTAAAGTAATACCTATACATACATAAAACTGACTAGCTGTGTTTCACGAAAACTACTTTATACTTAAAGTCACTTTAATGCAGAACTGCAAAAGCAGTTCACACGTAAGCTGTATATTACTTTATACCCACAAAGTAATTATAATTTAGAAATTTGATGTTATATCTATTTTTTTAATCTATGTAGAAATAATATTATTAGCATAGTATTTCTGTTGCTTGTAGATGCAGCAAATATGACAATGTTAGCCATACGTACAAGATGTTTAGCAGAGCTCGTTGTAGTCCTTTATTTGGTTTTGATAAGGGACAGGCCAGCCAAGAGGCTGCTCTGGGTGAGTAGGTATGTGTTGTCCCCCTCCTTTCTCCTCCTGTCAGCAACACGCTGAGATGGCACTTTCCCTGCAGACAGAGGGATTGAAGGGATACAAAGTGCAAATCAGCTCCCTATCTCAGCTGGCAAGGGTTCATCTATCTGTCCATCACTCTAGTCTACAAGCGATCTGCCTCTATTTATTCATAAATCCCTTTCACTCTTTATTCATTGCAGCCATTTTGTTTCACAAGGTCTTTGCTGAGGCTTAGATGTGCCGACACACACACACACACACACACACACACACGCATGCACCTTTTAAGCATTAGTATAGGATTGCATCTCAGCCGTGGCATTTGCTGAAATTACTCACTGTGCTAAGTAAAGGATGTGATGCAGACTGATGATATGAGAGGAAATAGGAAAATAAATACCAAAAAGGAATCTCCCCGAGTCTTACTGGTGTTAAAGTGCTCCATATCATTATTCAGCAGAGAGGAAAAACAGCATGCCAATTTAAAAGCCCTGTTTATGGACTTCCATCAATTTTATTGCTTCATTTACTATCTGCAATTGAGGTCTGTGACAAGCTGTAAGGGAGCATGACCAGACATAGGACTATGGGGAGCTGTCCTCTTTCTGAATCAAAATAGTAACTGTAAAAAGCAACAGACTGTACACAACTATACAAGAAAGTAAATTAGATGGGTTTTTTGCAGAGATATATTCTTATATTTGGGTGTCTTTTTTTTAAACTCTGATTTAATATGTATCCCCCAGTAAAGTGTTTTTTACAGTTTACAGGTGAATTTTATTTTTTGTGAAATACAGTGGCAGTATTTCACTCGGATGAGATGTCACATTCTATGATGTACAAGTATTAGATAGGGACTTGTTGGCATGGTGCGTTGTTTTACAGTTCAATTTTACCCTGTCAGCAACCTTTTGATATCACAGCTGTTTGTTTTAGCCATGAGAAGGATCTTTGGCCTTGTATGACACGAGAGAATATTTTCTCAGCCATCACTGGCCTGGGCTGGTCATGTCAGCACAATATTTGGTATGGAATACTCTCTGAACTATAACACTCAACCAGCTGAATGGCTGCCTTTTTGTCTCTTTGCAGTTTGCTTTTTTCCTTGTGCGCATTCTCTTTCCCTCTGTCTGCCTTCATTTATTATGTTTTTATAGCTGCCAGGCTGCCCTCTTCTCTTTAAGCCCTATTCACTGCACTGACAGTAAGCTGTAGTCTGCTAGGCTGCTGGGATGGCCTGCATGCTAAGCTAGGAGGGAATGGAGAGAGCTGAGGCCAAGGCTAACTCAGATGACCTTGTGACTGGAGGCGCAGGCAGCTTTCACATAGCTGGAGAGAGACCGGAAGGACAGACACATTCATCACATTTCATAAGCCCCTGAGAGCATTGCCATTTAAATCATACTGACCAATAAGCACTGACTTTTAAAGACTTTTGTCATGAGAGACAGCTGTACCTCATTTGCAGTATTTTGCATTATTCTGTGCTGATTTTTCCTCCGTTCTCCTTGATCTCTTATTCTTCACACTAGTGGCTGAGCCTCTGCTGCGAGTAATGATGTTCCTCCCATTGGCACAACATCACAGAGTCAATCTCTTTTGGAGGATCTGGGGAAAAGCTTGTGCACCCACTACCTTGTATGAGAAAATTCTCTCTGAAAAACATGAATCTGATCTGTAATTGGCCACCACTGCCACAGCAGCCCATGTTTTATGAGCTCGCATATGATGGAAATATTTACTTGCTAAACTCGCGTCGCATGATCTAATCACATGGTTGTGTAAATAAGCACGGGGGAGGCACACAGCAAGGACCACCTTGCACTCAGCAGGGCAAGATTGATAATCTCTTGTGAAATTTTGTAACATATTATAATCTTATGTAATAACAGTCTTTGAGAGAACTTATTTTCTTAACAGGAGTCTGCCCCCAAATTGTACTAATTCTGCTGCATATAATTTATACACAGTGCGGGGTTTAATGTTTAAAGCATGGACTTGTATGTGAACATCTGACTTGGCCAACAGCTGCTGATTTTTTCAGGCTAGATTGCAACTTGTTGGTGCTCAGCTTGTTTGCTGGAAAGTTTGGGGAAAAATGCACATAGAAATCCTTCAGGTTTCTTCATTTCTGCTTTTGTTACCTGCTGAAAATGACTCTACTTTGTTGGGAACAACTTACGTGCTGTTTGAACTCTCAGCTTTGTATTGCCATCATCGATGTGTAAGACGTAGCAAGCAGGCTGCCTTTGCAGCTGCTTGTATAGAGCTTTGATCTTCCTTCATGTAATAAACTAGAAGTAATGTGCACATCATCACAGCTTAGAAGCTGTAGATTTCTGTGCACTTTTTGTTTTTCCCCCTTATGTGAACTGTGATTGCACAACTGCAGGTGTGCATAAAACGGCATGTTGGACATTTTTTTTCATATCCATTTGAAGTGCTTCAGTACTTTAGTCCAGTACTGATTTTATTACAGTGTTACAAACAAATGTCAGTGGAGTGTAACACACTCCAAAGTAACACATTACACCTAGCAGTGTGCAGAAGAGAATGTTTAAAGTACAGAGACATTTTACAGTATATTTAAATAATAGAGAATTCAATCACTGGACACTATTTTGGGTTTTTTTAGTATGAGCAAGAAGTGCTCAAATTACCAAGAACAATGGAGACATTTCCTTTATCCACAGCTGTAATCACAAACAGATGTAGGCTATTGTGAAAGAGTAGGTTTGTAATGGCAAAGATATGTAAGATAAGCATCTGGGGAAGAAACTGTAAAATATTTATCAACCCACTTTTTAACTTTGCATGTTTGATGCTGCTGAAAGGCATCAGCATCCTTCCGGCAGACCAGCAGCTGAACTGACCGAGTCTTGCCCCATATTTCAATTATTGTCCTCCAGATATATTTGTCCACTAGGCCAGCTGAAAGGAAGCAGGACAATTAAATGTACAGTAAGGAACACGCTATAAATCTTTCATAAGTGCTGATATGCACTTTAAATTATCTAGGTCTCTTATAAAAGCCTTTTTTGATTCAGTATCCATCACAAAGTCTCTCCTGGCACTCTATCATAACAGATTGTTCAAGCAGACCTGTAAATGCTAATTTGAGGGGGGCGGGGGTTCAGCATGTGCTTGGACCCCTCTAAAATCTCCTCTTAAGTCACCAAACTAAATCACAGTCACTACTTTTGTGGTGGAATGAATCAAGATAATAGGATACACAGATCCAGGCTGTCAACTCCGGGGCCATTTTTATGGCTTAAGAACTATTAGACATTGGTTTGGTGCCACTCCTGCTTGACAGACTGCCACCCTGAGGTCACAGGAGAAGGACAATCTCAGCTTCCAAAAAAAGGAGCCACAGACAGCAACAGGAGCAGAATTTCCACAAATGACTTATTGCCTCTAGCTTTGTATCCCTCGGCTCTCTAAATTTGTTGAAACTGCTTGGCTATTTTAATCTCCGTAAGCATTGTAGTAAATGAGGGCAGACGTCAGTGTGGATTGCCTCCGTAACAGTGCAGAGCTGATGGCTGCTGGTGTGGGTCATTTGGATGTGAAGTCATGCCCTTCATCATGCCTGAGTGCCAACCCATCATACCCTCTGTGATTATTGCTTCTCCACTTTGCCTGAGGTTCCTGAGGGGAGACAGTTGTCAACACTTTGTCTGTTTGTCATTGTCTGTAAAACACTGCATCTCAGTTCTATGTGCATTCATCCAAATTATTTGTTTGGCTCAGGCTCAATTCCAGTACTGAAAGTTTCTTTTCATGTTGAAAAGGTGCTATTAGAAGGTCTCAACCTTCATTGAAGATGGAACAGACAGTTTTCTGTTTGAAAATGTAAAACAGCATTTAAGCCTTTGTAGACTTCGGTGGTGTGCTTCGTTTCAACTCAGTGATAAAATGACAATGGATATTTTGATGATTGTAGAAATAAATATGTGAAACTCACAGTAACACAGCTATAGTTATTTGGTTTAGTTTTGGTATGGTTTTATTCCATCCATTATCCCATTTTCCTATCCAATTCAGGGTCACAGGGGGGCTAGAGCTTACCCCAGGTGTCACAGGGTGAGAGGTGGGTACACCCTGAATGGGTCACCAATCTGTCGCAGAGTTAATACATAGAGAAAGACAACCATTCACACCTACAGCCAACTTAGAATCACCAATAAACCTAATCTCACGCATGTCTTTGGACTGTGAGAGGAAGCCAGAGTATCCCGTGAGAACCCACACAGACATGGGGAAAACATGCAAAAACTACCAGAGCAAAGACACACAAAATTAGCAACAGCCTGGTGGACATGGTCCATTTTTAACACGTAATCATCTGAACAACAAATGGAGTCCTAAGCTCTAAGCTTTACAAACTATTCAGCTTATATTCATCAAGTGGAGTCAACTCCAAATGATTTCTAATGTTGCTTCTTGCTTCTGCTTCTAATCTTGTAGATGTGTAAACATGTAATGATGCATTAACAATGTTGCCATATCAACTCAAAAGGTATTGTGTGCAGTGCTTGTTTTCACTTTCAATTTCAGCCATCCTACTGCATAATTATTTTCTGTATAGTTTTCTTTCACTGTCCTCTAATTAAGGGCCAAAGTAAAAGCATGCATTTGAACCTGCACAGATTGTAATGGCCTGGGCCGTGTCACATCCAAGCACCTTCTAATCCATCAGCAGCCTTGGCAAAGCACAGGCCCTGAAACTGCCAAACTCTTTTCCGATGATTGAGATGTTAACTATAAGAATTTGCAACCACAAATCAGACGTGAAGTTTGAACTTTGTCCTTTAAACTTTCTGGGCTTTTTTTGTCTTTCCTTTTTTCAATACTGTGGTGTGAATGCACTTCGGCCACTGCACAGGCTCATTGACAGTTAAAGCCAGTAAATAACTACCTACATGGATTGATTACCACTGTATCCCATCCATCTCTGCCAAGGCCCCATTGAGAAGAAATCAATACAGTATTCAACATGCATCACTCATATACTATAACTATCAACTAATTGAGTTAGAGGGGACAAAACAACATCACATCTATCACCATGGAAGTCTAGTTCCCTTTGTTTCGTTTTGCACCTGTACTTAGGTGTTTGATTTTTTTTTCTCCCCTCTAAATCTTGGAGTATTACTCCACCCTTGGTTCCTTTCCCCGTTTGAGATTTCGTGAACCTTCTGAACTAGAAGCAGTTTAGATTTGCAGTCCAGTGAGATAGTGCCAGGCAGCTTCCAGAGGTTAATGCGGTGTGCTGGCTGTGGGTGCATGGCATCGGCATGGCTGAGTGAACATCACGTTAAAGCACAGCGATGCTAAACTCTGCCTCTCCAACGCACAGCACAGACCACAAATTGGCCTTCTCGCATGAGAACACAAAGGGGGATACAATTGTAAGTAAACAATGCAAAAGACAGATGAGGAGATAAGCTATTATTGTTGTTGTGCTCAGAATCACCTCCGAGCCCTGCGCCTGTAATACCTAAGCAAAGTGAACTCATTTCTTCTTCAAGGATAGTAAAGAGATAGAGAGTAGCTGGGCGGTTAGACGTCAGAGGGTCGTGGGTGTTAGCTGGCAGAAAATGCAAGCCTCCGTTTGATCCCTGTGGCTCAGCTCCATCTGGCTATGCGCTGACCATGTTAGTGGACAACTGCCACTGCCTCATGGCAACACAACACTGGCGCATGTATTATAGAAAATAATGTCCTATCTTTTAGTGAATCAGCTCTGTCTTATTAGACACATTGTGTGCTAGCATAACCAGAATAGCCTGCCAGCAGGGTATTAGCTGTTTAGCTCTACACACTCTTCAGCAGATTATGATTATTTAAAAGCCAGAACACCATGTAGCCGAGTCACTGTGTTATACATATAATCATTCCACTATGTGTCGATCATAATAGTAAACTTTTGAATTGTATCCCATGCTGTTTCATTGCGAGTTATTAGATATTAAGCACTAGGGTATCAAAGAGTAATATTTGTATTGCTGTTACTGGTCGAAGTGGCCAATAACATGATAGTAATGCTGTATAGCAGTATCAATCTTATTAGGTAATTGCAGAGAAATTATAAGGGAGGGACTTGAGAAGTCAAGAAAGTCTATTGGAGTATTCTGTGACAGTGGTTGTCCTTCCGAAGCCCCAAAAGAATCAGTGAGCTGGGGAACATATCAGCCAATCATGTTATTACATTAAGACATGTACACAGTAGACTAGCGTGGTGGCCAGAATCACTTGTTATTGTTTTGAATATATGGACAAGTATGGTTTCTTATGGGGTTGTGTCCCATATCAATATAGATAGTTGGAATTAAACCTAACTTTGGGGCAAAGCTACCAAGTGGTTTTGTTGTTTTTAATTAGTTTTGACCTTTAACCCTGTAGATGACTCTATATGCTGGTCACTATGGTCACTAATTAAAGTTATGGTTGTTTTCTCATTGATTTAGTTAGGGGTTTTGGTCTTATTAGCCCACAATAACCATGATGCGTGCCAAGTAGCAAGGCTTCTAGGAGAACCTCCATGAGCAAACAGCCACTACAGACAGAGTAAGGTTATAAAGCTGTGTGCTGAAATGAGCAAAGGTACTTTTTTTCATTACATATCAATTTTCATTTACAAGACGAAAAATATTTTAAATCTCCTTGTAAAACCCACATCGTCCCACTTTAATATTTTTTGTGCAGTGATTTTGAACGGTGAAATGTTTTAAGTTTTCCTTTGTTCTGGTTTTAATGGACAACTTCCAGCCATTTTCTGTGCCCATGGCAGACTGTTAATTTAGTTATTTTCCACTGTAACCCTATTCTTATCTCACTCACAGCTTCTTTATTATATTATCTGAATTCAGCTAAGTTCTCACCTGATTTTCTTGCGTATTTGGAGAAGACCATATGGTATCTTACCCTCATTCCTGAACAAAACTTCCACAGTTGTGAAAGATGTTAAGTGATCTTCCGTGCTAGGGGTAAGCAACCTCCTGCATCCATCCTGTTACAAACGATGACGTGCCACGCTGATAGCCTTAATGAGCAGTGCCGTGTGCTCCCAGCCATCCCATAATGAAATTTGCTCAAGGCGGAACAGACCGGAGAGGCTTGGCAGAACATTGGGGCATATGGCGGAAACAGCCGTGATTTCCATGGCAGGTGGCTGGATACTGCAGATAGGTAAAAGGCTCAGTCACCCAGAGCTATGGCCCTGATGAAGAGTGTTTGAGAAAGAATCTCCAGAAAGTAACACAAAACATGATCTTTTCGCCGATGTTTCTGACAGAAAGCCGGCTTTCATTAGTGAGTAAGTATATAGTAGCATCTAAGCAGCATTATGATACAGCAGGAACAGTTGGATTATACCTATTTATTGTCTTTATCATTTGCGAGGAAAATGGAAGACATTTACGGAGCTTCATACTTGCAATGAAACACTGTGCCAGAGTGAACAAGTTTTACGAGGAGCGAAGGAATAACATGGTTTTAAGAGGGGAACTGAAATGATTAAGAGTCTACACTGTCCCCTGTTTCTCTTTGTCTCATATGTATTTCTTGAAGAAGCATAAAGAAGCACATGCAAGCTGGGGACCTTGTTAGGGGTGTTTCACCACCCTCTAGAGCACACTTCAGAGGAAGACAAAAAAGCAACCATGTTCTTTTAATTAATTTGTACATTTTCAGGCTTTTATTGCGCAGTGCTGTGGAGATGGAGTCCTTCCCTCTTGAGAAGCATCAGTAGAAACATAGGATCACAAGCACAAATGTGCAAATTTTTTTGTTCTTTTGTAGAATATGCATTTTGCATACTTTATCTATGTCAGCCTTTGTATATTTATTTGTTACAGCAGAAGGAATAAAATAGAATTAGGCTATGTATGTTGAGAATTATTCCTTTGTTTTTAAACTGCTGAAACAAGGAAATCCCATTAAGTCCCAAGTCTATTCCAGGATAGCACTGTATTAGTTCTGAGCAGACGAGTAAACAGAAACTACACGTGCACAGACTGGAGACAGAGTATTTCTGTAACTTACAGCAAATAATAGCTTTTGTCTAGGATCAACGAAAGGTTTGTGAAACTCCCCAAACATCCTCTCATCTTTCCACAATGAAGGACAAATTATTTTTAAAGTTAAAATGAACTACAATCTAAACAACACAACATAAATATTAATAGACAGCCCTAATCCTGCTTACACCTATTCAGAATAACACCTACAATTAACTTGGAAATTGACAGTGACAGTGACAGTTTCAGTTATGCACACCACGTTTTGGAGAGTAAAAATCTAAAAAGCTTTTTAGTTGATTGATTGAAGACGAGCATTAGTACTTGCTGAACTTCTTATATATATTTTACACTACAACAAGTTAAGCTTCTTGTATCTCTTTATTTGATTAATTAGATAAATTACTTTGAAATCAGTGTTTATGCTAACAAGCAAATGACAACTTGTCAGTCTAAACTCTTGCATGTTCAAGTCTCAATCAGATATATTGAGCCATGGATCTAGAAACAAGCACTGACAGTTCACTTCGGCCTTGGATGGAGTTCAGGGACAGACACAGCCAGCAGTAGAAGAATTCAAGAATGGTACAAGTATAGATAAAGATGTTAAAAGTGGGGGAACAAAAGAAGACACACTTGAAATAGGAAACAAACCGATAAAAGTACAAACTCCAATCTACTTCAGCCCAGGGGATAGGATAAATTGGACTCTGAAACATCATATCGCTGTTGGATGAGTCACTCTGATGGATGTGAACCCCCCACTGATCAATTCATAGGACTGACAGGATTGACAGTGACCAGAGAAAAGAGCTGTAACACAGTCAATACTTCTCACGGTGTTGCTGCATTGTGATGACTGCTCTCACCTATCACACGCATTTATCCCTATGGTGTAGCTGTTGCAGTTTCCGACAGAATGCAAAACAGAATGTCTGTGCAGACGCTAGCTACAAAACAGATCTATTTGTCACTGCTTTGAAGGCTTGGGAGGGGGGGCAAAATGCAGGATCATCTTTTTTTTTCTATCCTTCTTTCTTTGCTGTTTTCACTCCTGATGGAGGCTGATCTTTATCAAGCTGCCGTAGCCTTGACTTCTGTCACCGTAACTGGTTACATTCTCCCTCATCACTCAGGCCTGTTGACACCAGAGTGGCAGCTCGACTACCCATTATGAAATGACCTTGGTCTAGTGTCAGTAGGGCCATAGCGCTGCTGAAACAGTAACACCCCAAAGTGAGTAATTTTCTCTCCATAGGTCAGCAACTTTACTGGTGGACAATCTCCCCCGTAGATAAAGGCAGTGAGGGGGTCCTGCCGCTAGCAATTGTTAAGGTGATGGAAAGAGGGAGGAGGGTCGGCCATATAGGACAACGCTCTGTGAGCAAACCTTACCGAGGACAGCGGTGTCAATGTAATTAGAGCAATGGACTGATCTGATTAAGCAGACTCCAAAACCAGGGAATAGATTAACAATAGTACAACTACATTTTGCTTTGCAATCCCTTACAGGGCTGTTTAATTAGTCTATATATTTATTTATCCTCTTACCAGAGTGGATTTCATTAAAGCCCCAAGAGGGCTATTTGATTTGATGCTGAGCAGTAAAGAGAGACCATGATTCCCCATCACCTGCTAAGTGAAGAAAATGCGCTTTAGCCTTTGTTTCCAGTGCAGCTTTAGTGGGGTGTTTTAGCCTTAGAAAAGATGCAGTGACAGTATGAATATTTCTCTGACACTCTGCTTTTACCTGTGTTTCATCTGCACTGTCATGGAGGGCTTGGCTCAGTACAAACACTCGTGCCTCTGGTTCACCACTGCTAAGGATACCTAAGTGTGATCTTACTCATTGCTGGAAGGCTCTGTGTGGGACACAAAGAAGAATGTGTTGTCTTTGCTTGGACAAATAGCCCTCAATACAGTGCTGGCTCTACAACAGGCAACTTGTGAAAGGATGTCTGTGAAATGCATACAGCATGTCCCGAGGAAAATTTGTCGGTGAATGTCTCACTGCGGCGTCACACAGAAACCAAAGCCTATGAAGTATCTAAAGGATAAATTTGGGACAGTTGATGCCCAGCGTAGTGACAGAGCAAATGTTTGGGAAGCCACTACTTTATCTTTGTGTGACAACACTGGAAATCAAAAACAAGCAAAACTGGACAGGCTATAAATATAGCAGTGGAAGTTGAAAATTGCCATTCTTTGGCCAACAAGAACAACCAGAACGCCGGTGCTGCCGGTGACCTTGCCCAGCAGCTTGATGAGGTGATGCTGTGATCCTGTCAAGCTTCACTGTCCTGCAGCGATTTGTTCACTGGAGCACATTTTTAAACGGGCTATGACGCTGCTCAATGTGCTATGATATGTTGTTTCACCACGGGGAAGTTCGTGCACATAGGCTATTGGCAAACCTCTGTTGTCTGACCATTAAAACTCAGATCACAAAGCACAATTAAGAAAAAAGAAAAAAAAAGAAAAGAAAAGCTGCCCACGATACCCAACTGCAGGGCACTCTGTTCCCGTTTTCTTGTCTGAGTAATAAAGAGTGGAGGTGATGTGCCGAGAAGATTTGGTTTAGGTTCAGGATACATTTATCTCAAGTGCACCTCACTGCATCTGAAAAACTGGTCGTGACAGACAGGCCACTTCGCCAGTGTCAGACTATTGAAAGGCATGAATGAACAATCTGATTTCATTGTGCTGACTTTGGAACTGAAAGAACAAAAAAGTGGGTGCTGTAAGACACGATGCTGCTACCACAGAGAGATGTAGTTTCTTAGACACGGGATCTTTAGAAAAGAATATAAAACTTTTACACTAGCAGTATATATGATTTGGTAAATCATTAAATGGTTTGGTGGCAAAATTTCATTTGGTTTTCCCTGAAAGGCTAATGTTACATATTACATTGAAACATTTGGGATAGCTGGTGTTGTATTTGGATCTCATAGTCATAGTCATGCTGTCATCTGCTGGGAAATGAAGGTTATATTGGCGACCCGGATGATGACTTTCCAAATTATATGGTTTAATTGTTTTTGGCGGCTCGTGAAATACGAAACTGTTTCCGCCAAGGCCAATTAAGTACTTTTACTTTTGTTGGATGTCTAAGTGCACCTGACATACAGCAGGGAAACATATAGAGCAATACATTTTTGATAGAAAATGTCACATATCTAGTACATATCTAGAGCTAGATTTTTCTTGTACTACCAATAATTCTTGCAATATTGAATTAAGTTGTTTTTTTTTTTGTTTTTTTTTTACCAAAAATGATTAGAATATCCAAATGGCAGATAACAATAGTGTAATTCTTCTTTGTATGATAAACATTCCATCCAAGGACATACTTAAGCTTTGTGTCTTAATACTGAAGTTGATGTGTGTATTGTCTGGGAAATGAGGGATGAACAGCGAGGATAAGGATAAGGAAGTGTCTTTCCTGATGTGTCTGGGTGTCTGCTCACTATCAAGCATTCATGGAGTGTCTGACAGAGAGTGGATCTCAGTGGTGAGAGCTGGGAAGACAAGAGCTGCTCTGTACAGAAATCATCCTGAGACACACTGGCAATGTAATTAGCACATGAATTATTTCTGTAAAGTGACATGCTTCAGCGCCTCTTGACTTTGCTCTTGTCTGAGGAATGCCTCCATGTATATGGCCCAAATTAGACATCTGCCAAATGCCGGTCCTTTACAGTCAGACACTTCTTTTCTTGCTCCAGTAATCAAAAGTGGACAGTAACCTCTGCAGCTCTCACACAGCATGCACTTTGGGTCTGTGCTGGCAACCTTGACAAGGTTACATCCAAACTGAGCAGCTTGTTAAAGCGCACATGGCAAAGATTTATAGCTGCTAGCACATTTCAAATATTGCCCATTCAGACAGAAATCTGCTATCAAATGTTACTACACACCTGTCTGCAGTTCATTGGTTCTCTAGTAAACATTCAGATATTATCATCAGGTATGATAAATTATTGCAGATGGGCTCGTTACATTTTTTTTAAAGGGGGGAAAATGTTTGTGCTCTTCTGGCCTATAACTAAATATATGTATAGTTAAATGAAATGCTTCTCTTTTAATGAGGATATTGATCCCCCATCTCTCCGAGGCTTACATTATTATCCTCTGGATTTACACTGTAGGAATGGATTGGCCTTTGTAGATTAGTATTCAGCACGTTGCACTCCTCCTTCACTGTAATGCTGTTGTGATTCTGTAATGGGCCGAAAGCAAATGAGAGCCTTGGAGCTAAAGTGTGCTGTTCTGTACGTGTGCTCACAGAGTGTTTGTTTGACTGAGCGCATGGATATTCATTTTGCATCTACCTGTCGCTGAGTCTTTTATTTTATTCTTTTTTGCCCCTCGTTTTTTAATGTCCTGTTAGATTCCGTTGCCTCACGTTGCCTCTTGCCATTTTGAAACCTTAAGAACTAGAAAGCCTTCAACACTTTCAGCCTTTCCTTGCTCTGTGCGTTGGATAAAGACAGGGTTCTGTACCATCAAGAGATTTTCTACCTTGCCTCTCACCAGCACCATTAAGTCTTCAAGATGGAGCTTTTTTGAGGGGGTGAGATATCTCTTAAGCTCACTCCACATAAATGTTCTTGTTGAGGGAATACACGAAAACATCTAATGTAATGGTTCACTTCCTGACTTTAAATCCCCCCCCCCTTTTTTTTTCCTTCTTAATCCCAGACACATATCTGAGCGAGCTACTTTGTCATTAAATAAATGATTTCTCCATTTTACTTGAAAAAACTCCTTGAAGATGTTTCAGAGATACCAAGCCCGCATCCTTATATATCAAATGTATCCTATTTTTTTGCAAAAATCTATGACATTGTGATTCATGGGGACACAGCTTATTCTGCATAATTGTTTTGTTTTGTTTTTGTTTTTTTTCCCAGTGGAATATCTTAAAGGCATCATAAGAGAGGAAATGAGATGTTATTGTGGTCAGTTTTAAATAAGAAGAAATATTTTCTCAGACTTTCTCTGTCTGACTTTCTGCTGAGAGGAAATTGCAGTTTGTGATGTGGGAGTTGCAGGAGTCAGTGTTGTTATTAGAATTTAATCCAGTTTATGTGTCAAAGGTATTGAGGAAAAAATATTCTTTAGCGTGTGTCTTTCTGAGGTGTGCGTGCACCTGTATCATTTCCATTAGCTGGTGGATGTCTGTTTTCATGCCTTGCAGGAATGTGTGCACAGGTGTGTGCATCATCAAAGGTGTGATGCCAGTTGTGGATGAGGCAGCTTTGTGTCCTGATGGGACCAGATACCAGAGGAGAGCAGCGCGTGCACCTGACTAACACGCTGCCAATTAGAGTGAACAGACATTGACTCTGTGTGATTTGGCTGACACACTGTGAAATGGTTGCTTGACTCTCTGTTATTTGAAAAAAATTAAAAGATTTTACCGGCTACCACTCTCAAAACACACACATACTATACATCAGTGTGAAGTCATATTTCCTTTTCATCTGCATCACATTTCATGCTTTATTAGAGAGCTGAGAAAAATAGTAGCTGTAAAAAAACAAAACAAAAACAGGATGAAGTTTTGACCTTCATTTCAGCTTCATGCCAGCAGCTGCTGTGAACACAAATCTGTAAAGAGCATTCTAGTAAGCTAATAGCTTTTGCTTTGAGCTCACCTCCTTGTATCAGTCATCCATTAATCACAATGCACAATTTACTTGTACTTAAGATAGATTCAGGGTGAGGTGAGGCTTTTATAATTGCATTATGCTTGAAGTTTATTGTTTACAATGGTATATATTTTATAAATGCCACCCAGTATGTTTACCAGAATAACAATGCAGGGCTAGCTATAGACACACTAAAGCTTTGTAGCTTTGCATAGTACAGTGTTTTATTAGACTCAGTTTTGAAAACAAGGAAAAATAACAACAAAGTGGCACAAAATACATTATATAATGTGTAGGGAGTTTTTAACTTGATGAAAAAATGAATGAATGATTCATTTTTCTGCTGTATTTGGTATAAAACAAACAAAGAAAACAAGGAGACAATACAAAATAAATATATAAGGTAAATAATTGTAATGCAAATACATTGACCGGCCACTTCATTAGGTACACGTTGCTAGTGCTTAGACCAACCCAACTAGCACTCAACAGCCCTGCCACATTTAAAGTTACTTAAATCACCCTTCTACCCCATTCTTATGCTTAGTTTGAACTTCAGCAGCAGGTCATCTTGTGTTGCTTTCATGTGATAGACTGATTAAATATTAACATTAATAATGAATTGAACAGGTGTACCTTAGTCTAAGGAGCTTGGAAAGAAAAGCGTCTGGACTTCTCTAAGTTTCTTAAAGACATTTCACCTCTCATCCGAGAAGCTTCTTCAGTTCTAAGAGCAAATGGTGGAGAGTCCCAGATTTAAAGCCCTATGGGAGTGTCTCCCAGGAGGGTCATGGACCCCCTATTGATCCTCTACCTAATCACACGAGCCCAGGTGTGAAAATGGGTGTGGGTCTCAATCAGCCAAGGTTTCGGGTGAACCCATTGTGAGACCTATCCCCATTCTATCATGTGATTACCTGAGGTCAAATGGCCCAGGATGTGAGTGGGTGTTAAGGCGTCTGGGAAGGGATCTCAAAACTGGATTATAGATAGCAGACAGTTGGTGTCGTAAACCACCTCCTCTGTTTAAAGATGGTCGTTCACAGTGGACATAGATGGCTTCTTTCACTCCTCGTTCAAACCATCTGTCTTCTTGTCCAAAATGTGAACATCGGCATCTTCAAAA
>VVHJ01000321.1:0-23226 GCA_015107715.1 Tylochromis polylepis | reverse complement strand
GAGACTCATATTGGCATAGACAGCAACTCACCTGTCCAGCTGTCTGGTCATCCAGGTGACATGTAGCCAAAAGTTTCTGCGTAATGAAGTCACACAAGTAGCCTATTACTCATTTTTGTTTGTCATAACTTGCACATTTGTTTTTTGTATTATTTCCAGTGTTTGCAGGACTATAAAGACAGCAGCTTCATTTCCAGGTACTAATTATGAATGAATTATGAGAAATTCATCCAAGTAGCTTCTAGGTACACTGACTGAACCTCTCCCAGTATATGAAGAATGTTTTCTGGGGGGTTTTCATCCACCCTGGGAGTGCGTGCATCGTGTAAGTCAGCCCTGTCTTATTCTGGGTATCTCTGTGTGTTGACTGGAAGCTTTGTCTATGCTGTCTTGCCCTCTTATTTCATTTTGGTGGGGTTTTTTTTTCTCTCTTCCTAGTTGCCTTGAAAAACTTCTTGAATGATGTTTAATGGACGGGAAGGTCCCCTCACATCCTCAATACTGTACCAGTGTGTGTTTATATATTAAGGGCAGCATGTCATTGTCATGTATTATTTACCGTTGGTTTTGTTTTTGCACATTATACCAGTTTGTGCTTTGATACTGTCACTCTAAAGAAAATCAAATTGTATAGAGTTAGAGATATGAAAAGAGGAAAAAAAATGGCTGTTATATTTCATTTTGCATTCCTGTACATGTATTTTGTTCCAAAGGATTTGTTTACTTATGTGAATAATTCAGTGAGCAGTGCCATATGTTTTTGTTTTTTAGATGTTTTTTGGAAGAGCGTTTGTTGGTATTGATGTGTACCTGTTGGTCCCCGAAGGCAAAATGATGCGGTATTGCTTGTATTAATCTGTCCTCTATGCTTCTTCAGCCTCATCAGGCCTCATTCATGAGTAGTGAGCACTCATCTGTGAAAGGACTCGGCTTTTTTCCCTTTTTTGTGTGCGTTTGCCTTTCCCTGATCAGTGCTCAGACTCTGAGCTTGATGCTAACCAGGGGTATTTCAGTTATCTGCCAGAAGAGGGAGCTGTTGTTCCACGTGGCTGCATTGCTTCTCAACAGTAAAAAGCTTCTTTTTTTTTTTTCTTTTTTTTTTTTAAATGGTTTTTAAAGCTCATATCAATTTGGAAGTATGCACAGTGCTGTTAATAAAATGACAAGCAAAAGCCTTCACGTGTCTCTTTCCTCTGTTTACACAAGCGTGTGTGTTTTCATATTTAACTTTGTATTCCTTAAAACATAAAATTCAAGGACAGTCTTTTAAACCAGGGAGGGAAAGTCATTTCCTGTGTGTAGCTCCACTCAGCGTGCACAAGCTTCAGTGGTTTTCTTGACTTACCATTTAGCAATAACTTTAAGGTCTAACTAAATAGAAATTTGAAGTTCATCCTTCGGCTCAGGCAGGAGTGGCCGAGAACACTCTGAAACAAGCTAACATTACAGCAAAGCAGATGAAAACTGAAAAGTGGAGCATCATAAGAGCAGTGAGTGATCAGAACTGCAGACTGATTCAGTTCTTTGGTGCTATTTTTATAGTTGATAGTCTTGCGTTTTCCATTGTGATGCATTTGGTAATTGCATTAAAACCCAAAATGTGATTTGGCTGCCCGACCAGTAGATCACATGACCAGTCATCATATAAAACTTTAATGTAACCTAATAAACTTGTCTACTGTTTACAAAGGGACTGCTAAAGGATGATGTGTTTATTCATGCCTGCTTTGGTTTGGATGTTACAAGTAGGCGCTTTGTAGGCATACACTGTCCATGAACTCCCCTTTTAAATTAAGATGCTAATCGGAGTGTATTTCTTTGATAGACCACCTTGACCTAAATAGAGAGTCGCACATTACTCATTTAATGCTGGAAATTTAATTCACGCCATGTTCACCACCTATATGTTTTTAGTTGTGTGCACAAATGCCACACTATCGTGTTTACCAGACCTACTGTGCAATACCTAAAACTCATATTACTAATGTTCATTAACAATAATATTTGACTACTTGCCAGTTATTTCTGGGAAAACATCCAAGAAAATAAAGATGTATTTTGTGTTTTTTACTATGCAGCCCTACAAAGCCGCATATACTTGGACTTTTTTTGAATTTTTAAACTGACAGGAAAACCATGCTCACTCTGAAGAGCCGTGTACATGCTTGTGGTAACACCAGCAAAGAATGGCTTTTATTTCTACCTAAAATTCACAAGGCTTATTCTTTAAAGTGGACCTATTATGTTGAGTTTCTAGCTCCATATTTTTTATTGTTAGAGGAGAACTGAATGACTCCCTGTTCAAAATTATCCTCCTTTACCTCAAACTTGACTTTCGGCGCTCGTCCATTGTTCATCAAGAGTAAGGGTGTCAAACTCGTTTTGACCAGTTAAACTCGCTCATAAAGAAGTTTAACTGCACATTTATATTTTAATATAAGAAAAAGAAGTGCAATTTCAATAATACATCTCCGTTATTCTACATGATTTAAACACAATGCTGCTTTGGGCTTAAAGTTTATCTTAATGCTGCCCACAGCATTATACTCCCACCACCGTGCTTTACTGTGGGGATGGTTTTCTTTGGGTTGTACGCGTCTTCCTTCTTTCTCCAAATATAAGTACCAGTTTCATCTCATGTGACTAAAATATGTGCTTCCAGTATCATTCAGTCATTCTCCAGATTGTTCTTAAACTTCAATCTGGCCTGAAAGTCTCTCTTTATGCATAAGTTGAGTTTTTCTTGGTCTGAAAAGTCGCAGTGCATTGCTGTGCAGGGTTCCAGTGATGTCTCCTTTGAGTCTTTGAAATCTTCATTTTCTTACCTCTGCCAGGCTCGTCTTGTACTGTGTGGCTCTCTTTGAATTTCTTGATGATACTTCCCAGTGGTACCTTTTGTATAAACTGATTTATTTTTTAGCATGACATTTTCTCAGGTGACAGCTCAAACCCATCCTAATGTTTTTTATACTGCGTGTAAATTGGAAGACAACTCTTTTGAACTAAAACCAAATTTTAACTTGATTTTTGAGCATTATAAAGTAAAGGCACATCATGGCACAGCAGTGATTTGTAGTATGGCTAAATAAAAAAGGTCATTTTTTTTAAAATGTCAGCAGACACATTTCCAGTTATGTTCATTTAACTGTCCATTTTTATTTGGTAGAATTTCACAGAAAAAACTACAATCAATCAAATTTGTTGGTAAATATGTTATAATGTCTTCAGTGATATTATAACATATTTTATCCTTCAGTCTTTAAAAAGGCATTATACATTGAACAGTGCTCACTCGCATCAACAGCAGAACCAAAACAGAGGTTTAAGTGTCTTCAAACATGATTTGCATATGCGTAGTCACAGTCAGTCCCATCTTCTCAGTAGTGAAGTCTAGTTATGATGAAAAATGAAAAAGAAAGGCTCTCGTTACACTTAAATGTGGAGTGGTTGATGTTTTAAGGCATCAAGGCTGAGGGGTATTCTGATGTCTCTCTGGGACCCAACAGTGTTTCAAGTTTTACTCGATACATGAATTTCTTCATTCATCACACAGAAATTTGTCTTTTTCTTATAAAGAGGGAAACATCATGCCGTGAACCCATGTATATTTACCATGGACCAATACTCTGTTTTACCCTCCATCTTTAAATTTTCAAAACAAATGACTACAGAAGTGAAGCATGTCACGAACGTATAGAAAGATGAAAGATAACGGGTCCTTTCACAACAACAAAGCCTGCATGAATAACCAAAGAAATCAGTGCGCTGAACATTTAAATATAACAATACAAAAATGTGAAGCTTCTATATGGCTTTGAATGTAGATTCTAAGGAAATCTAAGGAAAGGAAAGTTGAATGTTAGAGGAATAGATATCAAAATAATGTGAAAGATACGCGATTCAAACTTTTCTTTCAGAGCCAATATTTGGTGAAGCTGTGGACTGGCTGTAGAGGTGAGGCATAAAGCTACAAAAACAATTCAGTGTAGAGACAAAATAATAAAAACAAAGTATCTACTTAAACTCTCCTTGCTATCTTCCTGAAAAAACACAAAAAAAACCACCACACTATCTAGTCTTGTTTTGTTTTTGGTTTTTTTTCCTCTTTTTCCCCCCATTGTGTTACTTTAAATAAAGAAATATATACACATAGATAATAATATGTACATTAGCTAAGCTGTTTCAGGCTGCTCTTCAGTGATTGAAGGGGCCTGGGGTGATGCTTTTTTGGGTATAAAAATAGTCCCTGGTCAGCTTTGTGCTCTAATTATTGTTCTACGGACTATCAGCAGTACACTGTGAGGAGAATCTACGGGGTTCCTTGGGATTGAAGGCAGATTTCTTAGTTCTGAAATGATGCTTTCAAAACTTCTTCATTAAAGCTCGAGATGCATTCCAACAGAGAAGCTGGCACGTAAAGGGTAGAAAGAGAAAAAGCCGTAGCTTGGAATAACTTCATTTGTCCTGATAGTCACGATTGGAATAAAAAGCTGTGGGTGCTTGAAGGCAGCAGCGGGGCCTGAGGCTGAGAGGGGAGAACGGGAGCAGCCATCGGTGTGTCACCTCCTCACTTTTACACATGCAGGCGCTCATCGGCCTTTACTGCAGAGAGCAAACAAACACAAAAGCGTTGAAAAAAGGGAAAGTTTGGGTGGGGTACTGGTAAGTATGATATTCAGAAGAAAGACTATTCTATTTAGCGAGTTCAGTTCAAGATCAGATATGTACTTGGTCATTTGGTTGTTGCTTTTCTCCGTTGACCCCGAGGAGAATCGCCTCCTCTGTGTTGTCGCTTTTCATCTCCACCACAATGTTATCTTTGCTGGACTTCCTCTTACTGCTGCAGGATCAAGAACAAGCCATAGTTATATCTGAACCTATCTGAAGCATTGTACTATTATGCATTGTACATGCTCACATAAAAGCGGGCGTCACTTCATGTGTCCTTTAAAGCCACAGAAAAAATAATAATAATAAAATGAGTACTGCTTACTTTTGTTAGCAGTAACAGATCTTGAAGATTGATGAATTAAGTATATATATATATATATATATATATATCAAAACATTCATCAGTAAATGTATTGATTTTACCATGTAGTGCACTCTCAGTGCTGCTGATTATTTCTGAAAAGCACAACTGCGCATTAAAAAATGTTTAAACTTCATCCATTTAATGATGATAGTGAAGGGTCTGGCACTGACAGCCACAGCGTTTTTTTAAGCATTTTCTGCATCACATTACTGAATGCGTATAAACTGTGACAATACCAGGTTTGTATTACTGTAAATTTACTGCATGGCTTTGGTAGTGTTATGAAGACACAGGTTTTATTACTAAGTACTTCTGTCAAGTGTATCACTAATATCACTTTTTTTAAAAATTCAAATTATGGCTGCAACAACTGATCGAGTAATTCGCTTATAGCAAATTCTTTGCTTTGATGCTTCGATTAACACACGGCTCTGTAGCGCGCCACTGTCACCATTTAAACTCGAGCCACTAAAACCAAGACCTGCAGTACAAATGTGTTTATAGCGTCCAAAACAGCCACGCTGTTTCTGTAATCAACATTACAACCTTCACTGAGAAAAAGCAAGTGGGAGTCCTTCATCAAAGCACCTGATCAACAAACTCTGACATGAAGAAAAGCAAACTTTGTAGGTTCTTCATTCACTGCTTTGTTTTACACTGAGAAAAATCTGCAGTAAGCCTCCATAAGTTGTATTAAAATATGCAAATGATCGATTAACTTAGTCTGATATCATGTTTAAACTAATGACAGGCGTCCTATTTTACATGGAGGCAATACCTGCAGCAAACAGGGGTGAATCTACAGGGGGGCATGGGGTGTAATAGACCCATTAATTTTAAGTCTTTCGTAACATTTTTCAGATTGAAATAATATAAAATATTGTGTTAATTAAACTGCGTTAATACTTAAAAATATAAAAACAAAAGCTTTTTTCACAAGCAAATAGAAATGTACATGGGCCATTAAAACTGACAGTAAAGGTAAATTTCTTTATGCCTTAGTTTAGATTTCAGATTTTTTGCATTTAAGAAAATGTTTTCTTTAGAAAATTAAATTTAATATTGCACATAAATACAACCAAAAGGTTGTTTTCTTTCTTGTTTTTCTGACATGTTTGCATTAAAACATTGCAATTTCTAAAATGGAAACCAATGAGCAGTTCATTTAGAAAAACTTGTTTTTTTATTGCTTATATTTATTATTGCTCAGAAAAGTATTTCTTATCCGATTACTGGATTAATCAATCGAATAATCAATAGATTACTCGATTACTAAAATAACTGATACCTACAGCTCTAAATCAAATATCACTTTTTACCAGAGAGCAACCTTTACACACTCTGGCTTTAGGAGCAACATACCTCACAAACCCATTAACAGCACTTTAACATTTATGTTAATGTTTTATGTTATTAAGGGCACTTTTGAATCAACTGTGAACACAAGCTGTATCTAAAAGATGGATATAGACACCAACTGGCAGTTGTCACCCCCTGCAGACCATTAGAGAGAATGCAATTTATAGCACTTCCTGACTGGCTTCTCTTTTCAGGCCCTTTTATATGAAGCTCATGCGTAAGTTCAATAAGGAAGACCTGTCTTCATTCATCTTTCTGCTTTCCCAGGTGTTTGGCTGCTAGTCTATTCTTTACATCATTTCCTCTTTCCCACGCTGTAAAACTCAATCCTGACATCATTGCTGTAGTCCAATCATCTTTCTGCCCACATTCTTCAAGCCAATCAGCCTCCACTGTGCATACTTTAAATTGCACTGCTCATCTCTCATTTTCCCCACCTCTTCCCCATCTCCGCCTCACGCAAGTCACTCAACCCAAGCCTCTATCCTATCTTCACCACCACCAGCGTCTAGACTGCTGGAATTTCATTCTGTCGTGATGGGCCATCTGAGTCTAATTGCAAAACAGCATAATTTAATTTTGTACATCGATAAATCATGTTCAGTTCCTTTTAATGGTCTTTCCTTATTGAAATACAGTTTATGGTTGTTATCATATAGTACTACAATAGTGTGATACAGTCCAGCCATAAAATCACATTTTAATATCTCCTTGTATTGACACATTGTGCGTTTATGCATGGAACTGCTGTCATTGCACTTACAAGTCTTGCTTGCCAGATCGACCGCAGATCCTGCCCTTCTTGTACAGGAAATAGAGTACGCTTCCCAAGATGGCCAGAAGGAGGATGGCGATAATGATGATTGCGATAACAAAACCTTTGCTCTCTAGTGGAGAAGAAGCACAAAACACCTAAAGCTTTACTTACTGCACCCAGACTTTGGAATAGAATGACAGCAGAAGACAGGAGAGTCTGATACAGGTGGAGATACAGTCTGCAATGCATCTAAAGAGAATGTGGCAGTAGCATCATTCAGGTGACCTAAACCCTGGAAAATAAAGAAATGAAGTGGCAGTTTATCAGGACTGCAGGAGCAGCAGTGCTTTTATAATGGCGTGACAGCATGCACAGGAAGAGGTGAAGATGATGAACAACTCAATGACGCTTTGATGTTTTGTTCATCACCAAGGAGGGTTCTCATGAAAGCTAGGAGGCGAGAGAGCGAGAAGTGTGCTCACAGAGGAGAAGTGGAAGGAAGGTGGTAGAGAATCTGCAACAGCAGAGTGATGTACAAACCTTTCTTGATATTCGGTGATTTGGTGGGTGTTTGAACTGAGAAAAACCAAATGAACACAGGAATCAGTGGGCATATGCATGTAAATAATTCATATAATACTCACAAACACAGTTTAGATCAGGGACACATGTGGCCCACTTTGATCTTAAGTGGGCCGGACCAGTGAAATGCCTCTTTCTTATAGTGTAAAGAAGTGTAACCACACATTTAATCTCTGAGATGTCTTTTCGACATGACAAACGTTTAAATGACAAATGTTTAAAATTACAGAGAAAGATCTGGCAGCTGATTGCCCAGACTGTCCTGTATTTATGAAGCAAAATGTCTTTCTTTTTTTTTTTTTATAGTGGATGAACCTTTCTGTCATTAAATTGTTTATCTGTTACTTGACTACTTTGGTGTGGTATGAATGGCAATGGAAGAGGTCTTTATGAATAGGAAAAGCTGTAAAACTTGTGAAAATACAGTTAAAAGTTCAAAAGCTAAGTCCTCCTTCTAAAGGTGTCCAGTGGGCTAAGACTGGAGTCTTTGCTGTGTCAGCTCTGGCCCACGGACTTATGGTTGACACCCCTGGTTTATGTTGCTGATGTTCAGCAAAGTCATGAATAAATGTTTAATTTCAGAGGATCTTATCAGTGTTTTGAAGCTAAACATTAAGTTTGATATGCAAACTGGTCAGCGGCAGAACAGTCATTTCCCAGTGTGGCCCTGTTTAATCCCATTTATCATTGCTTTGGGAGAAACATGGACCCAGAGCAGTTTTCCACTGAGGGGCTGAAAATTTCCTGGCGTGACATATAAACAGAGAGCAGACACAGAAAAACACAAAGCAGGACCCATAATGGGAGTCAGGAGACTCACTCTGAGTGCATTTAAAGCATCGGCTTCAGAGAGTCACAATGATGCATGTACGAGTGTGAACCTTTCTCTTTTCATTTCCACATCATTTGCAAACATTACTTCATTCTCACACTTTAAAACTGCATTTAAACAAAACGTCTACATTTATAATAACCCAACACGCAGAAAACAGCAGTCGTGACAATAAATTAATCATTAAGACACATTGTAACAACAACAAACCTCAGTAATATAACTGACTTAAATTTATTAATACGTCACCACCGTGGTAACTAAGGCCTTCAGGTGCTTCTGATTCGCCTCACGCCTCCTTGCTCTTATTCTTTCTGTCTGACTGACAGAAAAAAAACTGCCCCACATGACTAAATGAAAGAAAGTCTGGATACTCTGAATTTGCAGGTTATAAGCTTTCAATTCAATCAGTTCCATTCAGTTTTATATATATATTGCCAATTCACAACAACAGTCGTCTCAAGGCACTTGATTCTGCAAAGTAAAGAGCCAACAATCAGCAACAGCCACCTGCCGCTGAACACGAACAATAGAGGGGAAAAAAGAAAGGGAGAACATAGAGAGAGTAGACAAAAGTTACTAGCATGCAGTAGTGGCACATAAATGCATCAGGAGTGAAAAAAGATGTGTGGAGAAGATCAAGCCCTAGCTAAACTTTAACAAAAAGGAAAGTTTAAACCTAATCTGAAAATGATGGAGGGCGACTGTTTCCTGAATCCAAACTGGGAGCTTTTTGATAAATGGACTACCTATTTCTGTCAACCAAGTTTAATTATGCATTTTGTAGCTGATTTGATTTGTACGGTGGTCTTACCTGTGCCATCGAAAAGGTTAGTTTTGGTTGTTGATGTGTTTTGTGTAACTGAAAGCAGGCAGAGGCACAGAGAGGAGGTTATTTGGGTCACTACACAGGGGTGCACATTTAACATCACAGAGATTAACAGTGTCAAAAAGTCTGTATAGGTTCTCAGTCATCAAGGACATGCCAGCCTTGACTTCTTAAAAAGAAGGCAAATGGAGTTGTGTAGCTTCACATCTCATCCAAGAGGCTTCTTCAGTTCTGAAACAACTGGCAAAAATTTAAACCCTACTGGGGACTGTCTCCTTGGAGGTGGTTCTCAGGGTTATTGACTCACAAACTAATTAATTACTAGCAAATTAATATGTGCCTCATCACATAAGCCAAAGTGGGAAACTTCTATAAGACACTGCCCCCACCCACCATCATACGAGCTATTGAGGTTACCTGAGGCAAGGTGTGAGTGGGAGTTGAAATACCTGGGAAGGGATCTCAAGACTGTCCGCCAGTTCATTTAGAACTGAAGAAGCCTCTTGGATCAGAGGCGAAATGTCTTCCCAAACCTAAAGAAGTCCAGTTGCTCTTTTTAAGCACTTAAGACAGCAATCTCAAAATAACAACAACAACACAGAGTGGAATATGCATAGTCACAAGCAACACATTAAAGCACTTGGCAAAGCTCAGCGTCTTTAGACAAAATCAAAACACAGACACATGGACGTGAACGGGATGGACACAAGTAAAAGAAAAAAGTGAGGGGAACAGAAATTTTTATTTATACAGCAACAATTCTTCAAGGTGGTTTCTGTAGAAAGATATGGACCCAACAATGCTAGAGGGAAAACCTCAAAAATCAGAGGATTCCCCATTAGCAAGCACTTGGCAACAGTGGGAAGGAAGAACTCCTTTTTAACAGGAAAAGGTGCAAGTGCAGCCAGTGGGTGGAAAGCGAAGAGGAAAAAAAGAGAACAAAACACAAGCTACAGGAGAGAATTGACGAAAATGAATAACATGCAGTAGTGACATATTACGGGAGAAATGCTCAGTGCATCATGGGAGGTCTACCAGCAGCCTAAATCTATTGGAGCATGAATAAGGGATGTCTCAGGGGTCACCAGATCCAGCCATAACTATAAGCTTTATCAAAAATAAATGTTTGAAGCCTTGTCTTAAAATTAAAGAGAGCTTTATAGCGGCTTTGAATTTCATGTTAAAAAACAGGCACAGCAGAGTGCCTGTAATCTTACCGGTGTCATTGAAAAAGGTAATGTTTGTTGATGGTATGGTAGTATTGGTAGTTGATGTGTTGTATATAACTGAAAGCAGGTAGAGAGGAGGTGACTTCTGTTATCACACAGGGGTACACATTAAACATCACACGGGTTAACAGTGACAACAAGAAACAACAGAGTGAAATATAATCACAGACATGTTACAGCCTTGTTTTATGTCAGCCACATTGGAGCGTTTTTGAACATGCCATGTTAAGGCCATGCCAGACCATCTCCACCTGAATTAAGTCTGGACTTTAACTAGTCCAATCCTAAACCTTCACTGTGATTTTTGAGTCATTCAGCAGTGGACTTGCTGGTGTGTTCTGGATCATTGTCCTGCTGTATAACCCAGTTGCTCTTAAAAACTGCATGTTGTTCTTACTCGGGCTATTTTTGTCTAATATTAAAATTTGTTTGATGATTTGAAACATTTGATAAAATATGCTTAAAAATAAATCAGGAAGGACAAAATACAGTTTCAGAGCAGTGTATGCAGACATATTCAGTTCAATTTTATTTATAAAGTGCCAATCCAGAACGTCGCTTCAAGGCTCTTAATACAGAAAACAACAATACTAGACAAAAAATGCCAGTGATCAGAGGATTCTCCATGAATAAGCACTTGGCAACAGTGGTAAAGGAGAATTCCTTTTTAACAGGAAGAGACATCTGGCAGTACCAGGATTAGGGAAGGGCAGCCAGTGAGAGAAAAGAAAAGAGAAAAAAAGGGGAGAACAAAACACAAGCTACAGAAAAGAGTCGACAAACATTAATAACATGCAGTACTGACAGATAAACACATGAGGAATAATAAAAGGGGATTGGAGAATAAATGTTCAGTGCACTGTGGAAGGTCTATCTGCACTCTAAAATTATTGCAGCATAACTAAGAGATGGTTCAGGGTGACCAGATCCAGCCATAACTATAAGCTTCATCAAAAAGAAATGTTTGAAGTCTCGTCTTAAAATGAAAGACAGCTTTACAGTGGATTTGATCTCCATGTTAAAAAAAAAACAAAACAGGCACAGCAGAGTAATCGTGATCTTACCTGTGTCATCAGATATAGTATTGGTTGATGTGGTAGGGATGGTTGCTGGTGTGGTGTGTACAACTAAAAACAGTTAGACGCACAGACAGGAGGTCATGTTTGTTACCACACAGGGGTGCACATTAAACAACACAGGTACACAATGACAACACAAAATAACATTAAAAGAGTCAAAACGACAGCAACAACACAGAGTGAAATATTCACAATCATAGAAAACAAGTTACAGCTCTTGGCAGAGCTTAGGCCATTTAGATGAAGTCAAACTACACAGAGACACAGACATGAGCGGAAGGACACAACTAAGGTGAGAACTAAGGAGAACAAATAGAGACATACAGACATATTCGGTTCAGTTTTATTTATGAAGTGCCAGTTTACAACAAAAGCTGCCTCAATGCGCTTCTTATGAAAGGTTAAAGACCCAACAATACTAGAGAGAAAACCCAACAATAAGAGGATTCCCTGTGAGCAAGCATTTGGCGACAGTGGGAAAGAAGAACTCCTTTTTAACAGGAAGACTGCCAGCAGAAACAGGCTCAGGGAGGGACAGCCAGTGAGTGTAAAGACAAGAGAAAAGAGGGAGCGTATGGAGAGCCAAAAACAAAACACAAGGTATAAGACATAAGACAGACAAAAATCAATAGCATGCAGTAGTGACATATAAACACACAGGGAATTTAAAGAATGTAGAAATGCTCAGTGCATCATGGGAAGTCTAACATAAGTCTCAGCCGATAGCACCATAAGTAAGGCATGGTTCAGGGTCCCCAGTTTCAGTTATAACTATGAGCTTTATCAAACAGATATGTTTGCAGCCTCATCGTAAAAACAGAGAGAGTGCTTGTCTCGCAAATTCAAGCTGGGAGCTTTCTGACAAATTAAATATCTCTCTTTCCCAGTCAAATTTAATTTTGCATTTAGCAGCTGATTTCATTTGCATGATGAAAAACAGACACAGCAGAGTAACTGTGGTCTTACCTGTGTCATTTGATATAGTAGTGGTTGATCGTGTGGTAGTGCTGATTGTTGGCATGGAAGTTATTGTTGTTAATATGGTGTTTAAAACTAAAAGCAGGTACAGGCACAGAGAGGAGGTCACTTTGGTTACTTACACATGGGTGCACATTAAACAACATATGGGTTAACAGTGTGAACAGTGTGAAAAAAACAACAAAAAAATATAAAAAATGAACAATCACAGACAAGACGTTACATCATGTGGCAAAACTCAAGACCTTTAGATGAAAATGAATAGAGACACGTATATGAGGGAGGAGGGACATAAGTAAAAGTGGCAAGTGAAGAGAACAAATAGAAACATGCAGGCATATTCGGTTCATTTTTATGTATAGTGCCAATTCACAACAGTCCCCTTAATATTAGAGAGAAAAGCCCAACAATGAGAGGATTCCATTTGAGTAAACACTTGGTGACAGAGGGAAGGAAGAACTCCCTCATGGTCTGGATGGAGGGTGAATGGAAAGAGAAGAGAAAAAAATAGGGAGACAAAACTTTGGAAGAGAAATTACTAAAGTTAATGACATGCAGTACTAACATATAAACACATCAGGAGTGAAAAGAGGGGGGAGTGGAGAAGAACTGGTCAGTGCACCTCGTGAAGTCCACCAGCAGTCTGAGCCTATAGCAGGATAACTGAGGGCTTTTTCGGGGTCACCTGATCTCATTTTATGAAAAAGGCAAGTCTGAAGCCGAATCTTAAAAGCAGAGATAGAGTCTGTCTCCTGAACCCAAATTTTAACAATACGTCATAGATGAAGGCCTTTATGTCTAGCTTAACTAACTGATTTTTGTCATTTCATTTGATAAACACAACTGGACATTATCTGCATAGCAGAGACATGTAGACACAGAACCCTGAAGAGCTCCATGAGTACCTTTTCTATGTCAGAAAGCCTCCTTGTTTATATTAATAGCTGGAATCTAACAGAAAGCTATGATTCAAACAATAACAGTGGATTTCGTTGAATACAGTGTATTCTAGTGTCTGTAGAAAAATCTTGTGATCAGCCATCTATGATGAGCCATCTGTGCTATGATGAACTCTAAACTCTGTGATGAACCTGACTGAACTACTAACTACAAAGATTGCAGAAAGGAAGCACAGGCTGCAAGAACTCACTGGCTTTGATGTTGAACTCTGCCACTGTAGTGCCTAAGTCATTGCTGGCATTGCAGAAAGCTGTCATACTGGAGGTGATCTTGAAAGTGACCACACTCTGAGCGCCATCTTCAGTCTTTGTTTGCAATGCATGTAGGTTCTGCAATAAGGACAGTTAAAGACAGAAATAGAAAAGCAGATCCACGAGCAAACAGGTGAGAAGACAACAGAGCACAACACTGATATAGCCTTCCACAGACTAAAGGTTTGCATGGTCGTCATCATTGTGCAGGTAAACTAGACATTAGCTAACATTAGCTTTGTCAGTCCGATTAAATTATTTTCTAACTCAATAAAATCCAACCAGTGCTGCTTAAATCAGTAAGACTAAACATTGCGGCCATGCCAGCACCTCTGTAAATCTGATGTGACGTCAGCTAAATGATAATGTTATCATGCTTATGTAAAGTTAACCCATTTTTACCATTTTGCTCTAGAAAGTTAGCATGCTTTAGTGGTTTTAGCACTAAACACAAGTGCATAAACTGAGGCTGTTGGACATATCTAACACAAACTTTTAATCATAAAACAAATCACTGCACAAAATATCTCGAGGCACAACATGTCCAGTCCAAAACCGTATTGGAAAGAAAGTGCATTTTTTACTAACAAGCCAATCAAACCTCTCCATCAGTAACCTTTAAGTTAAAAATTATGTTACACTATTTGTAACACTGGATGCATTTATCAAAACGGAGGTCTGGAGGACTATGGATCAACCTGTTGAAGTCACAACTGTAATAAACAGATCTCTGTCGTAGCTGTGGCTAAGCCCAGAATGAGAAGCTTCCCTCTATTGTACCTTCCCATCAGAAGTTGTCCACATAATTGTGGGAGCAGGAAAGCCTCTGACACTGCAGTTCAGATTAACAGTTGTCTTATAAGTCTCCACTTCTTGGAATTCTGGCCCCAAAATCTGTGGTGGACCTGCAGAAAGAGTAGCAAAAAATACAACCTTGTGCAATAACTATGCAGTCACAAACTTTGAACATGGTCTCCCTTAAAGAAAATACAACTTAAAGTATTTGTCAGACTCACCCTTAACATTGACTCGAAGTGTGCCACTGGTTTTCATCCCCTCCATCTCGGGAACAGTCACAACACACTTATACATCCCTGCTGTTTCAAACATAGGATTCTTCACACTCAAAGTGTTGCCCTTTGACACCAACTTTTCATTCTAGACACAGGTGAATAAAAAAAGCTCGTTTGACTCAACACGTTTATATGAACATCTAAGTACTGGATGAAATAGGGGTTAGAGGTCTGCTAGTCAGCCTAACTGCTGGTACTGCTCTACCACAGTGTGAAATGATTATTTTCTAAGTGCATCTTACTTGTTACTGTTAGACAAGCAGTTGTACTGTATATATGTATGTATGTATGTAACCTTAAACCAGGCTGTGGATGTCTGGAGAGAAGACAGGGCATTGCAGCTGGCCTCCAGCTCCTCTCCTTCCATCACCGTAATGCTCTCTTTAGGCATTATAACAGCAGATTCAAGGTCTGCACACACAGACAGAGAAACAAGATATACAAGTCAAACAGGGAACCTACTGGTAAAATGTATTTGATGAAAAGCTCACAAACCATTCCAGAGTAAAACACTTACAGTTAACCAACACTTTAGTACTCCCTAAGATCTCCTCGAAGTTATCCGTTTCCAGAAAGATGCACTCATAAACTCCACCGTCTAAACGCGTCACATTAGTCCGCACCATTTTCTTGTTTTCCACAGAGTACTCACTCTGCAAAATTCAAGATTAACTTTAAGGTCCTCAAAGTGCTCAGAAAAACTGTGAAATGAAAAAGATCACGTGAAACCCCTTCCACGTGAGTATGAAAGTGCTGATTTTCTTACATTTTGGAGCTTAATTGTGGTGATTGAGGATGGATAGTTGCCATTGTTTTTGCAGTGAAGCTCAAGTGTGTCCCCTTCCTTGATTTTGCCCTTTGGTGACTCCACCCAAATATCTACTGCAGTGGGGAGGTCTGAAACACAGAAAGAAGAATTCAAGATTAGACTGCAAACCTGAGCTATCCTTAAAAATAGGAAACTCTGAGGCCCTTTAATTCAAATTAAGGGAAATGTTATTAGTATAATAATCTATAATACTTGAACAATAGTGTTATTTTAACTCAGTGAACTTCATGAGAAACTATAACAACCATTTCCACTTCAAAAATCAAAACAGATCCATTAAGGGACTTTTTTCTCGTTTGGTGTGCACGAATATGGGATGAACTGGAAACCAAATGCAGGCCAGTTTGGTTTCAATTCGTGAAACTCACAGTATACAGTGATGGTAATGCGTTGAGTCTCGGTCATCTTGGTTGCTCCAGGGACAAAGTAGATGACTTCACAGTAGAACTCTGCATCTTTGTCCTCTTTCTTTACTTTCATTCTCAGCTCACTCCGGACTGAGAAAAGACCACTCGATTCAATAGTGGTGCTGGACTCTACATCCACCTCTGAAAGAAACAAAAATACTGTAAACATAAAAGAACAGGACAGACACAAACTGAAACAGCTAAGGCATTCCAGTTTTTAAATATCAATCTGCCTCACCATCTGGAGTATTGCGAAGTGGCATGTTGTTTCTGTACCAAGTGATATTCGGCTTTGGGTATCCATTTTTGACCCTGCAAGACCCAATCTGGTGGGGCGGGGGGTAGGAGAGGACATTCAAATGATAAAATTGCATCCTGTCTTTTTGTCATTTTAATCTTTGATGTTTGTGATTGCCAAAACCTTTTCACCTTGGATGGAACCGTTTCAATGACTGATATCCCTGTTTCCCTGCCCTCGATTGTAGGAAAGCTTGGTGATTCTACACAAGACATAAGAAGAGATAAGAACTAGAAAAGGAAGCATTTATAAAGAAACATTCATATATTCTGATAGTTACAAATTTCAGAACTATTGTAACACTATAAGTTTGTTAATACAGTGAGTTCCATAATTTGTTGGACAAAAACACAATCTTTGCACTCCTGCCTCCGTACACAGTGGACCTTAAATTGAAAAATCCAAATGTGATTTGAAAGCAGTTTTAAATTTAAGAGGTTTTGCAAAGAAAGAAATTTATTAACTTTTTGGAAAGAGTTTAGAGGCACGTTCATACACAGTCCCCCATTTTGAGAGGCTCAAAAGTAATTGGACCTGAATTGGACAACAACAACAAAATTAGGTAATTGGCCATGAAAACTGAGCAATTTCATGAACAGGTGAAGTCTGTTCCATCTTTTTTTGTTTTTCTTTCAAAACAGATGATGCATATACAATAGCTGAAGCTGAATCACAGTGTTAGCTTGTAGCAGCAGTAAGAAATATATGGAAAATATGGAGCACCATACATTAAGCAAGGATACTGACGACTTGCTTAATGAAAACAACCCTTTCAATGTGAAAGAGCAGACAGCATAGGAAAAGCAATAAAAGCTTTCAGAGTCTTACTAAACACTTTGAGCTGAGTTTGTCCCTCTGCTTTCCCAGCTGTGAGAGTATTGATGACACAGATGAATTCCACGTTGTCCATCACTTCCACATCTCTGATAACCAGCACAGCAGTGGTGCCGGTGACGTTCAAGCTGATCCGGTCCTTGAACGGTGTGTTTTCTTCTGCAGCCTCTTGCATTGGTTCCTTGTTGTAGATTCTCTTTCTCTCCTTATTACGTAACGCCTAAAGGTCAGAGTTCACAGAATCAAACATCTCATGCATAGAAACATGACACCCATCACACATCTGTGTGTTTCTGTGCATGTTAAGCCTCACTGAACTCACATAGAACCATTGTATGGTGGTGCCGCCCAGGCCCTCGTCAGTTGTAAACATGCAGGTGATCCGAGCCGTCTCTCCAGCGAACACCTCCACTTTGTCCTCCATGTTCACCTCCACTGTGGCCCATGCTGGAAAAAAAGAGGTATCTTACTCACCAACATATATATTTTTAAGAGAACTTTTAAAAATGCAAAACCTTGATTTTTTTTCTGATTTTCATTTCAGTGTTCACTGGCCAGATTATTAAGATATTCAGTGCTGCACATACAACTAATTATCTACTTAGCTTTAAACTGATCTCTTTTTTCACAGTTCTCATTTAAAAGAGGACTGTTACACGCTGGCTCACTTACATGGCTTCTATGGCATTATTTTCACAGCTCTGTAGCTCTTGTGTAGCCATCTGTATGACAGTTAGTGACACAGTCAGCCTTTATGCAAATATAGTTTAAAATGATATGAATGATTCAGCAAACCAGTATAATACTGCAACAGGGAACCATCAGGCTTCAAACCAGGACACACTTTATTCTCTCTGTCTAGCCAGTTAATCCAGCCTCAAATTTGCTACCCCTCTCTCTGCTGTACGCCTAGCCTCCCAGTACTCCCATGTACTTTCTTCATTTCCCTGCCTATTTCAATTTTTCTTTGCTAAACTCTTACTTTGAATACTTTCATCTACTTACATTCATTCTACCACCAAGTCCTTGTCATTTTTCCTCTCTCCAGAGGATACACCAAACACCTTCTCAGCAGTAATGCATGTGTTGGAGAAGCTGTTTCTAAATCACATCAAACTTTTCTTTCCGGCCCTGAATTTCTTGCATCCATACCAAGATATATGAAATTCGGCAATACCTGCCTTGTATCAAGAAGATCAATGAACGCTTAACCACTAATGGAAATGGACAAGATGGAGATACAACAGAAACTAGAACCTGTGTGCTGAAGAAACAGTTCTTCTGCATCAGCAAACCCAAAACAGGCAAAGAAGCAAAAATAAATAACAGGGAAGAAAGTTGTTGTGAGTCAAAAGGAAGGGGGAGATGCTATGACAGGAATGAGAAGCCCACCCATGTCCACATTAATGTGCAGCATTCCAACATGTCACCCTCTCACAGGAAGAAAGGCCCAATTTACAGGCAACATAGTAGCCCCACTGTTCCTTTATGATCTGCCTCTGAGGACCGAGTGGTTTTTTTCCCCCCTTCCAGGATCTCCTGATGTGACGCATCCTTTAAATCTAAAGGAGGGACCCCCAATTACATTTTACATCCCAGTGTCTCAGTGGATGCTTGAGATGCCAATGGGAGATATAGCCTGGAGGTCATGAGGCTGCCAGGTTTGATTTAATCTTTCCTGAGTGTCTGTTTATTGTGAGTGATGGTGGGAAACATCTTAGTTAATGTCAACCGAAGCTTAAGAGAATGTAAATATGATTCCTAAGTGTCCTGCAATAAGCAGTTTGAGCTTCAGGAACCACTGCCAGTTTTTAACCAGATTCATGATGAGTACATTTTTAAAAAGGCTTAAATTATGTGTGTTATTTATAACAGTTTATCAATCTAGCTACGAGTAGGTAGCTTAGCATGTAGCACTGGCAACTTCTGATCAAACACAAACATGGGAAAGTCCACTGCACAAAGTGGCTGATTTTAAAAATGAAGATAAAACAATACTAAAAGAAAAATATGAAGAGGTTAAGTACACAATACAGGATGAAAGCAACACAGCAGCAACAGACAAAGCAGTGTGTGTGTGTGTGTGTGTGTGTGTGTGTGTGTGTGTGTGAGGAAAAGTATGGTACGAATATGTGTAAAATCTGTTTGACATTAGGAGGGAAAGGTAAAAAAAAAATACACACTGTAAGTTAACAAAGCGAGTGTCACAGCTCTATCTGTGTGTGTACGAAAGCTTTAGCTGTTATTCTTTCAGCTGCAACCTCAGCGGTGTTTCATGGTCTGATATCAAAGAATAAAAATAAAGAAAATCTGCATAATAAATTGCTATAATTACCTAATTCATATATTTTGGAATATATATTAAGGCTTAAGAACAATAAAATTGTTTTAAAACCATTTGCATTAAGGGATACAGTTGTTTCTAATAATCTATATTTATTACTGATGCTCATGGCAGAAAGACTTCAGCCCGCTTTAGTCTCTGCACACCAGTTACTGAGGTATCAAAAAGGATTAGTGAAGCTATTTTCTGGAGCACTGATTGGTCAGATGGTGATTTCATTCCTGTTGGTCTCTAATCTCAAACACAACCTGCTATGGAGCCAGTTAAGTCTGCAGAATAAGTTACCATGGCGATGTATCACCTTCGTAATAGTGAAGACACAGAGTTAAACCTCAAGTTACCAAGATAAGCCCACATCCTGCTTCTTAGGTGGACTTATCCTTGTTCCATAACTGTAACATGGACACAGTTCAGCTGTCATCACACAGCTTTCTAGTGTTTCTTCCATTTAGACATAAAACACAGAGCTTTATGGCTTTGTTATTTATTGTTAAAGTCACAGTTAAGTCGCTGACTGATGAAGTTATGGATTTTATTGGCAGTTGTGATAAATGAGAGAAAAATCACACTTCCTTTCCACTCTGTCATTGCTTCACCCTGGTAGCATTACGAAAATCTATGAAGAAGATGATGTAAGGATATAAAAGGTTTTAACTTTTAGCTTTATACATGACTGGAAATTTTGGTCAGTTTAGGAATTTTTTCCAAACACTTTAAGTAAAATATTGGTGGATATTTGTGGCTGTGCACTCTTTGTATAACGACAAATCTGAGCATAACTTGCTGAGGCACTCGTAAGCAACTAGAGCTCCTACTGCAGCACATACACCTACGAGGAGTGTGGAGCGCAGCACAGGGGAAGAAAAACTTGGTAAAGCAGCTTTCATTCCTTCCAAAACAAAAACTCCAAATATGTATTTTTAGAAAGGTTAGCTTACATTTACTTTGTTTTTTCAGGAGGGCATTGCTAAAAGTCGTGACAAAATCAGGACATTATCCTGTGTCCAACATCAAAAGACACTCCATCCAGGAAAAAGTGTCAGATGTGTGGTCTGGCAGTTAAAGTGAATTATCACAACACCAGGACTGTCCACTGATGAGCTCATCACCCAGACACATCCCTGCTCCACTCCTGTTGTTTCATCTCATCATTATTTCATTGGATCACGCACGTTTACAGTAACAGCTGCCCCCGAGCTAAACCTCTCACTACTGCAACAACAACAAACATGCCTCCCCCCTACTCTTCCTCACCTCCTTTCTCTCAAACTCCCCCGCCTTTTTTCTCCCGCTCTGCTGCGTGTTACTGTTTACTAATGGAGCTGGACGGATGCTTTCCTGTTAAAGAAATCCAATTAGTTCCTCCAACATAGACATTTCCTGGCCATTAGCAATGGAAGGACAATGCTGACTCACTCGCAGCACCCCATCCCCAACCTGAGGACTCACCTAAAGTAAGAACTGGGATTGAGATTCCTGCTGTGCAGCTGAAGCTTTATGTTTTGCAAACTCTTTCCCCATCACGTCTGACAGCTGGAATGTGTTTGCTCATGGGAATCTCAATCAAATCTCATTAGTAACTTGACCAGTATTCATCTCCACAGTGCATCCATCAGAGAAGCTGCCCGCAAGGCATTGGATCGATGCTCTCCTCACGATGAGAGAGGGGATATTAGAGTCCGTGCGCAGCGGATATCAGTCTTAAATAAACGTGACAGAGAAAAAGCTGTGCAGCAGAAAGCTGGACCTCTCCACAGTTTACACTTTGTAAATGATATTCTTTCCACTGATGAATGTCGAGACAATGACTTCACATGCTGATGTTGATATTATTAAATGCAAAATGTGAATTATGGCTGCTTTCACTATCCTTACCAATCTGTTTTTCACAAATCATGATGTAGCAAAATGTCAGAAACTTTACCTGACTTGTTTCATTCAAGTATCCACTCAGTTTTCCATCATGAAATAGGACCGTCAGTCAGCTTTATATATCTATTCGGTGTTTATTTACTCTTATGCATCAGACAAAGCCATCGAGGAGGCCTCTGATCGGTCTAAAAATCCCCAGCATTATCATTTCCAACGCGTAACATACCAACGATTTGTCACCATTCCGACGATTTGTCACAGTCGTCGGTATGTTACGCGTTGGGATGAGAACGTGTTGAAAAATCAGTATGCAGCATGACAACAATCCCAGAAACAAAAACGAGGAATCCTGCAAAAGCTGACAGAGAGCTGTTCAACTGCTCATTAAAAAAAAAATCTAATCAGCTAATCACATGGAAGGAACTCAATGCATTTAGGGAAGATGGTCAAGATGACCTGCTGAAGTTGGCTGAACATGGCATGTTTGTTGGTGCCAGATCGGCTGGTCTTAGTGTTTCTCAAACTGCTGATCTATTGGTAGTTCATGAAATACATCCATCTTTGGGCTGAAAAAGAGAAAATATCCAGTGAGAAGCTACTTTCTGGGTGAAAATGTCAGAAAACAGCGTCTCCTAAGGTGCAACATGCTGAACCTTGAAGCCACAGCAGCAGAAGATCTTCTCAGTGAAGAACAGGAAACTGACCTCAACAAAATTGGCCAGCAGAAGATTTGAAAAATGTTGCCTGGTCTGAAAAGTCTTGACTTCTGCTACAACATTTGGATGGTAGTGTAACCCAGTGTTAAAAACGGCATTAAAAGCATAAATATTAATACTCTTTTGATTAAAATACTAATTTCATAATGGTAATAAATATTGATAAAAAGAAGTTAAATATAATAAATACTGATAAAAAGCATGTAAACATAAGTTTAATTAATATGTACGTATGTATATGTAATATATAAATGGTGTGGGGGCAGGACTTTGTCCTTTAGAGTGTGTTTGTTAGATCCACTGAGCGACCAATCATTGGCTGGTCTGACCCTCCCCCAGTCTGTGTGCGCTGCTCAGACACCTGTGTGTGCCTGCGTGTGCCAGTCAGATACGCCAGAGACACAGACGGTGAAAGATCCGTTTACCCGTGCGGCGAAGAAGCTAGCTGGATAGTAAAAGTCCTTCTTCCGGTGAGAATAATAAGAGTGATACTGTATTCCAGAGGCCGTGAGCCAGCGTGAGCACTGTGAAGCCCCGTGTAGCATTTGTTGCTTCACATGGTCAGGGTTTTTCCCTTTGCTTATTTGGATTGGATTGGTTCTGAGGACCTGAGAAGAATCGAGGATCCCTTTTCCAGTACTGGATGGCGAGCCCAGCTGGTAGATTGTAACCTGACTGGTTACAAACACACTGAGTGACTAGTGAACATTGACAGACTGAAATTGACTTTAAAAAAAAAAGACACAAAAGACAGTATATCCTTGGGTCGACCATTTGTGGGGTTTATTTTATTTTATTTTGTTTTCAAGAAGCGCGCTCTACTTTTGTTAAATGTGCACAACCTGCTAAACTTTAATAATTGCTAATAAATGCAATTGTGTTTTCTACACCTACTGCGTACAAGTCCTCTGTTGTCATACACCCTTGGCTCCTACGAATCTAGAACCTGTCTGATCTGGCCC